>WBZZ01000358.1:115000-147500 GCA_019918135.1 Paulinella micropora
GTCTGGCGATGCTCAGCACGATGGCGTTGGTGCTGTTGTTTTTCTCGAGCACTACCACTCCAAGATTTCTCAGCCCCGGGTCGATTGACACTACTTTTTTCATTTTCTTCCCTCCCTCCTCTTTGTTTTAATTACAAGACGAACTTTCTTTTTTTTCACACGTCCTCATACCAAGACAAGCTCAGGTCCACATCCGCAGACCCGGAAGTAGTGCTGGCCGCAATGCAGAGCACTTCGCCTGGCCCGACTGCGATGTTGAGCCTGCTTAGGTCGAGACTGACCGACGCCGAGCCCGTGGCCGACACGACGCACGCGGCCACGGCATTGCCGCTAGACACAGTGACCAAGCTTGCGGAGTACTAAGTGTTGGAGGCGGCCGCGTCGTGGTTCGCGTAGGTCGGCGCGCTGCCGAACGTGGCTTGCGTGAGCACTCGCAGGATCACTGGCTTGGTGCCAGAGACGGCCGTGGCGGTCAGCAGGGTCGGGAACAGCAGGTCGTTGTTGGGGAGGGCGCAGATCAAGCTCTTGTTGCGGATCACCAGCACGTTACTTTCGGTCGTACCGATGGTCTGCACGTTCGTGCGCGCAAAGCTGAGGCCCAGCTGCCTCACGGTGCCTTCGACCAGGACGCCGACACTGGCAGTGCGCACCAGCCCCCCCGCGCCGGTGGTCTTGAGCCTGAACGGCAAGCTGGCGTTGCTGAGCGAAGGCGTCGTGTTGGCGCCCGCATACTGAATTCGGTGCACTGGGACAAGCACCCCGTCCGACTGCCTCTCGACCGAGAATGTGACGGCCCCAAACCCTAGGTACTGCATCTGAATCTGAAGGATGTTGCCCTTGGCACAGTCCTTGCGGTCCATGTAGTCGTCGCCGCCCAGGCAGTTGTTCAGGTTCCAGTCTTTCTGGTCGATGTAAGTGTCGACAGTCGCGTTGCGGTGCAAGATCCGTAGCCTATTAGTTCGGGTATGGTCCTGGACATAGAAGAAGCCGTTGTTGTCGTCTCCTAAGCCAGCCATGGCCGAATTAGCCACGTTGGGCGTGGCGGGGAACAGCGCCGTGAAACGGCAGACAAGCCCTTGCCCCGCACGGTACTTGCAGCGCCTGAGCGTCTCGGCCTGTGCGGCGCCGCTGAGCGACCACAGGCCGGCTGCAGTGGTCACGGAGCCAGAGGTAGCGAACTTGCGTGAGTTCAGGGTGCCAGTGTAAGGGAAAGTATCCTGCACTAGCGGGGTAGACTCCGCGACCTTGTGCTCGCCAAAGGCCGTGACCATGCTAGGCAGCGGTTTCGTTTCGACCACATCCTCCAGGCGCAGGCGCTTGTTGCCGCTGAGCGTCAGCATCGTTTTTTTTCCTCTTGTACTAGACTAGTGAGACAACATTTAATGTTTAAATTCCCGAAATGAGCTGCCTGCGCAACATTTCGGAGATGAACATCCTGGTTCGCAGCAAGGATCGTGACCGGGTGCAAGGCTCGGGCGATTCGGCCGAGTTCCGGCTGTCGCTGTCGGAAGCGATCCAAGGGAAATACAAGCTAATTTGGGCGACTATCCCGAACGCGACGTACAACATCAACTCCAAGAACAACAAGCTCTACTTAAACTCCACGGCCACGGGCGATGTGACCATCACGATCCCGTCGCAAAAATACGGGCGAGACTTTGGCTGACACGCTACAATCGCTTTTAATCAACGAGGGCTTTGTACAAGTAGGACAGACGATCGGAGTGGTTTATCTCGACACTAAGCTCAAGCTGCAGTTCACGCTGTCTGGTGGAGCAGAGTTCAAGATCTACAGCAAGAGCGGCGAGGACAGTGCGCACGCCGTGCTAGGCTTCCCGACTTCGGCCCAGAACGAGCTCTTTACGCTGACACCGGGCCAGGCCACCGTCTTGCCACAGGTCGTGGCGCTAGGCCTGCCGACCTCGCTAGGCATCAAGATCAAGGAATGCTCAAGCCTGGCCTACTCGACGGGCGGCAACTACGAGGAAGTGTCTCTGACGGGCGCGGTCTCGCGCGGCACGAAAGTGCAGTCGGGTAGCCTGATCATTCCTTTCCTGGCCTCGTCGGGGGGCTACCAGTCGTCGGCACAGGACCGGCACGACCAGTACGTGGTGTTTCCGACGCTGACGAAGTACTTGCACCTGCATGTGTGTAACCCTGACACCAGGGACAAGGTGGACTTGAATGGGGCGGACTGGGAGATGCTGCTGTCGAAAGCTGGTTGCTGATAGAGTGGCCGCCGGCCCAGCAATCGCACATTTTTTTTTTTAAAATCTTGTGGCCGAAGCTAAAAAGAACGATGGACGAGGATAAAATCCTGGCGATGCGGTCGCATTCGAACGAGAATCATGACTCTGACGACAGCGACGTCAAGCGAGAGGAAGAGAAGTGGTCTTCAAGGCACGAGTCCTACTTTGCCAGCGTGGTGGACGAGTGTGCCCTGCACGCGAGGCTGAACAACTCGGCGGGCTACTACTATTACAACCGCTTTCTGTTGTTTGGTTTGTTGGCCACTATCATGCCGGCGATCTGTTCGATTATCGTGGGAAATTTCGGTTTCAAGGCGTGCGGAGCGGGCCGGACGGGCTACGATTGGGTCAGCGTCACGTGTTTAATCTTGGTAGCTATCATATCGGGGACCAACTCGTTTTTCAACTTTGGGCAAAAAGCAGAGCGCCACTTCTCCTGTGAGATCCTTTTTGAAATGGTCAAGAACGAGCTCTCAATCGAGATGGCCAAGAAGAGGCGCTTTAGATTAGCAGCGGACGTGCTGCTGGTCAAGATTACCATGGCCCTGGAGAAAGTGCGCTCGAACGAGCAGGTTATACCGGGCCCGGTGCTGTGGGCGCACCGCCTGGACCGCGAGAAGCTGGCCAAAGCGCGCGCACAGATGGTGACGAGCGGCGAACCGGTCAGGCTTCACCAGGGCACGCCCGTGACGCTGGGCAGACACTTGATCCCGATGCCTACATGACCGTGCAGACCTTGGGACACAGCTCACAGCAGTTGGAAGCGAGGGCGGCCTTCACGAGTTCCCAGATGACATCGACCACTGGCGGGATCAGCTTGTCCACGTTGTCGTCAGGACACAAGTCCACGAGCACGGAAATGAGGATCTGCTTCTTCTCCTCGCCAGTATGATTAGTATAGAGAGCAAGGTACTTGACCCCGTGAACAATGAGCTGCGGCACTGACTGCCAACTGAAATCACTGTAGCTGCGCTTGAGCTCGAGTGCGAGCTCGTGCGAGGTTACAGTGATGGACTCTTGCGACGAGGGCATCAGCCGTTGTTCGGTCTTACGTCTTTGTAACATGATTCGTTCTTTGTTTTGTTTGCGCCATAAGAAAAAAAATATATCCTCTTTTCCTTTACTATTAAAAGAGGAATGGCCTTGCTGAAGCTGGACAACCGGCAGCTGAACGAACTATGGACACTGAAGAAAAACTGCTCGTGCCGGAAGAATCGCGGTTTTGTCTCTTTCCCATCAGGCGTCCGGACCTGTATTCATTCTATGAAGCTTCCCTGCGCTCGTTCTGGACGGCAGACGAGCTTGATCTGAGCCGGGAACAGGCAGATTTCAAGAAGCTGAGCGCGGACGAGCAGCATTTTATTAAGATGGTGCTGGGCTTTTTCGTCTCGAGCGACAGCATCATCCAAGAAAACCTGGCCGCTAATTTCTTGGCCGAAGTGCAGTTCAGTGAAGCGAGACTTTTTTATTCTTACCAGATCTTTAATGAGGCCGAACACTCGCGGACCTACAGCCTGTTGATCGATACGATCATCAGCGACCAGCAAGAAAAAGACAAGCTGTTCAATGCGATCACGCAGGTCCCGACCGTCGCACAAAAAGCCAAGTGGGCGCTGCAGTGGCTCAGCCCGGCCCGGTCTTCGTTTGCCGAGCGGCTGGTGGCGTTCGCTTGTGTGGAACTTGTCCAGTTCGCCTCTTCTTTCGCCTCCATCAATTGGCTGAAACAAAAGCACCCGGGCCTGCTGCAGGGCTTGTGCACCTCGAACGAGTTTATTGCGCGGGACGAGACACAGCACTGCCTGTTTGCGTGCCACTTGTACAAGCACCACGTGTCGAACAAGCTGCAGATGTCGCGCATTTTCCAGATTGTCGCTGGCTGTGTCGAGGTCGAGCGGAGGTTCATCAGCGAGTCGCTGCCGGTGGCCTTGCTGGGCCTGAACGCCACGCTGATGGAACGGTACGTTGAGTTCGTGGCCGACGGCCTGCTGCAGAACTTGGGTCTGAGCGAAAAGCTGTACGGAGTGGCCAAATGCCCTCTGCCCTTCATGGAGCAGCTAGGCGTGGTAGGCAAGACTAACTTTTTCGAGAAAAGAGTAAGCGAGTACGCGCGGGCGCCGGCCAAGGAGCCGGAATGGGGCCTAGACCAGGACTTCTAACCATTGATGGTGTCAGGCATCTCCACGACTGTCTCTTCTAGTGCCATTTCGGCCTCGACGGCCGCGTGGGCGGCAGACTCGGCGGCCGCCTCCGCCTCCTCTTCTTGCTGGATCAATTGCTTGATCTGCAGGCGTGTCTCCCTGCAACCACAGACCTTTTCACAGAGCGCGATCTGCAGCTGTAACTTCTCTCGTTCTACGGCCAGGATCCGGCGGCGGGCTAGGCACGTGGCCAGCTCGTTCTCGTTCTCGGCTAGTGCTTGTCGCAACGCGTCCATTTCTTTTTTAATTAAAAATACAGACTCGAAAGAAAAAAAATTAGCCCGGGATTTCGGTAATAGACACAAAACCTCTTTCATAGACGGCTGATCCAATGTTTGCAATGAAACTTACGGCAGTTGCTGTACCTCCAGTAACCTCGATCCAGATGTACTCGTTCGCTGCCACTTCTACTACGCCAGACAGATTCACTGTCGTATACTGCCAGTTGAAAGAAGTACCGTTGCTAAGGCAGAAGAGTGCAGCCAGCGCGCCGTCGCGATGGCCACGTTGCTGGCCGGCCTGCTAGCGCTCTTCTCGACCCAGGCCTCGGCGTTCATGGGACTGCTCGTGGCAGTGTTTTTGAATTTGACGCAGGCAGCAACGAGCCATTTCCTGGTCATGCCCAAAGTGTTCTGGAACGTGGTGTAGCTGGTAGAAGCGTTGCCCGAGTTGCTAGTCAAGCGAGTGATATTGCCGAAAGAAGGTGCAATTCTCACCGTGTTGTCGTAAGTCATGATCCTGGCAGCACCATTAGCAAAAGTCAGCACTGTTTCGCACAGCCAGTGGCCGTTGTCCCAGGTGCCCAGCTCGAACTCGCCGAGGTCGTTGATTTGGAGCACGCGATCCGTGCCGGCGGAGGGCAGCGCGGTCGGCAACTTCAGCGTGTTTTTGCAGCACATGATCGAATCCACGCCCGTGAGGCCCGCGGCAGTGGCCGACACACCCTCGGACTCAACGACGGGCGCAAAGGTCCCCACGGCGGCCTGGGTACTCGAATTTGTCGAAGTGACAATAAACCGGTGGTAGTAATAGAACGCGGTCGAAGCGGGCGCGCTCGAGTTCAGGGTCTGTAACGTCGAGGTAAAAGAGAAGTTACCAGACCAGACCAGTGTCCAGGTACTGCCATTGTCCGACCCCGCCAACGTGAAGCTTTTGGTGGAGCTACTGAGAGAAGAGGTATTAGTCAACGCGAAGCTCGTGATTCTGTAACGGCGCCGCTGGTGCTGGAGCGTAAAGTGTTCGCCGTACACGTTGCTGCCGCCTACGTTGGTAACGGCGTTGTTGGTCGTGTTGATACTCCCATCCGAGTTGTAGTTGCCGAGGCTAGTCCAGCCATTGGCAGCGACACCATCGAAAACTCTGTAGCTCTCTTGGCCTACAACTGCGGAAGAGTGGCTGACCGCCCAGTTAGGGTCCGTGGTAGGCGTATAGGCCGACATGGAAGTCCAGGTCGGCAGCGCCACCGAGCCAGAAGTCACGACCGTGGTGGAAGTGCTCTGGGTCACCATCTGCCCCGCAGAAGTCAGGCTCAGAACGGCAGTCTGGGCCGGCGCGGAGGCTAGCTGAGTGAATAACGAGCTGGCCGCCCCTGTCGCTAGCTGGCAGCTGGAATCAAGGGTCACTAACGCAGTGCTACCAGGCAGGGCGGTCGGTAGCTTGAGTGCAAAGGAGCCAGAAGCCGGAGCGGAAAGCGTGCTAGTGCCTCCCGCCCCGCTGAGAGACAGTGAGCTGGCCGCCCCTGTCGCGAGCTGGCCTCCCGAGTCCACTGTCACTAACGAAGTGCTGCCAGGCAGCGAACTCGGTATCTTTAGCGACGAAGCACCCAGCGCCCCGGCCGGTGTTAGCGACACCAGCGACGTCGCCGCGGGAGGGTCCGTGTTGATTGTCACTGCGGTCAGGAAGCCTGTGTTGGTCGCGGTGCTGGCAGCGAGAGTAAGCGAGGCGGACTCTGGCACGAACGTCGGCACGAGGCCACCGATCTGGCAGCTGGAAGTCACGACGGCTTGAAGCTGCTCGAACACGAGCTTGTGGTACTTGTAAGCGCTGTTGCCAGCAGAAGGGGTCAGAGTGTTCAGTGTGTACCAGCCCCCTGCCAGACCGGTAAAACGGTTCAGGTCGACATAGGTTGTGTCGTTATCGGAGCCCTGGAGCAACACCTGCTTGGGTGCCAGATTACCGGTGAGGTTATTCGCGTTCCATAGGGCAATAGAGGACAGGCGGTGCTTGCGCGGGTTGAATATCTTAACCCACTCGCTGCCTACGCCGTTGACATAAGTGTTAAAACCGGAGGCCCAGTAAGAAAAGGCGTCGTTCAGCACAATCCTGTCTACCCGGTAGTCAGAGTTGGCGTTTGAGGTAGAAGACGACAGGGTCCACGAATTCGCGGTCGCCAAAGTGTTTGAAACGGTTGTCCAGCTGCTGTAGGCGGTCGGCCAGACTGGTCCTGTCACTTCGGTCGTCGGTTGCTGTGTGTGACTGAGCTGGCCACTGGCGCCGATAGTCACTAGTGACGTGCTGCTTGGTAGAGCGGTCGGCAGCCTGAGCGAAGAAGAACCAGAAGTCGGAGCGGAAAGCGTGCTGTCGCCGCCCGCCCCCGTCAGCTTGAGCGTCGACGAGTTCACGAGATTCGCGAGCGACACTTGGTGGGGGTTGTTGTAGTTCGTCGTGTGTGAGGTGAAGGCGGTAGTAGTAGGAGCTCCGACCTGGGCGGCCGTGACTTGGTGAGGGTTGGCGTAGTCTATCAAGTGACTGCTGAGGCCCGGCGCGCCGTCACTCGCCCATCTCACGCCCCCGTCGCCGTCCGAGACGAGGACGTCGCCGTTCTGTCCGGCCCCCGGCAGCACAAAAGAGTCAGTCGAGCCATCGAGCCGGCGGCGCTTGTTCCCCCGGCCAGAGTCCATTTAGTTTACTGACTCAACAAGAGAAAAAAAAAAGTTTTTAGTTATTTTACAGAATCTCGTCCAGGAAATTGTCCACGAAGCGCATCCGCTCCGCCCAAGTGTCTCCGCCGGGGACGTCTCGCGCGGGGTTGATGCAGGCGCCGTCGCCATAGGGTCTGCAGACGAGCGAGGCCAGGTCCTTGGGGTCGCCTCTTTTCCCGGTCCCTGACCAATACAGCTGGCCTTCGAAAAAGCAGGCGCCACAGGTAGGACAGACTGCTAACATTTCGTAATTAATAGAACCAGAGGAAAAAAACAAGCTGTTATTATTTTTGCTGCTTTTTAATCATACGTACAATTTCAGCTCCTGGCAAAAGATGGCATGCGAACCAAGAAAGGCCACTTGTTAGGGGGCGGCGGCCCTTGAGGAATCAAGAAGAAGGAGTTCAAACGGTGTGCCATGTGTTCGAACACTGCTTTTAGTCCCGCGTTCAGGCGAAGTTCGACAAAGGTCCAGTACATTCGCTCGTATCTGTAGAGGAGATCTGGCTCGAGCTGGGTGGGAGCGACAATGTTTTCCAGCTCAGAACTGTTCACGTCCCAGTCCCAGTAACAACATCGATCCAGCCATTCCACCGCTATTGCTTCCTTGAAGACAATGTCGCCATGCAGCGCCCGTGCCTGCTCTGAATGCACCATCGTCCAGTACGCGTGCTCACGCAGAGGGAAATACGGCAGCGGCGTATCCCCAAGCGCCGTAATCTCCCATTTCTCCTTGCTGATCAACGTGCCAGCGGGCATAGGATCATAACAAACAGCTGTTTCGAGGTAGGAGCAAACTATATTGACCAGATCAGGGACCAGATAAGGCGCCAGCGCAATCGGGGCCGCGTGCGGAACAAGCAAGAGCTCAGCGATCTCACTGGGAGAATTCCAGTACCCGCCCAAAATGTTCATGTCCAGCAATGATAGCATCATCTCACCTGGGCAGGCAGTGAGGATATCCCATCGCCCGACTTCGTACAGCAGATCGCTTGTCAATTTCAGGTCTCGTTTGCTAGGGTCTTGGCCTATTTCAGTCGACTCTCGTATAAGCGCTTGGATAGGCACTTCAAGGGTGCGAGTCGGCCGCGGGACGATCTTGCTCACAAGGGCATCCAGTTCCGCCTGGTCAGACGGTGGTTCCGCCGATCGTCGTGCCAGCGTGGCCAGGGTAAACGGGGCTCTGGCCACTGGTACGGTGGACGGGCTGGTCGTGCGGACGAACGCGGCGATGAGTGGTTGGCCGGTCAGCCGCCGGCGCTTGCCGGCTGGTTGCAGGGTGTCCATAACTTGCGGCAGGCGCTTAGAGGAGACAGCGGATTTCATCACGGTACCTGTAGACAAGTGAATTTTAGCGTGTTTTGCGGCCACACGAAAATTTTCGGGAAAACGCCCACAACCAGTGGTGGGTGCAGAAATGGTAATAGTCTAGTTCCGGCTCAGGGTACTTCCTGGGTTCTCTGAAAACCCAAGAATAACCAGGTATCGACCGAGGTAGGGGCACGTGCCGGCACGGTCTGGCGACAATCATTTTTTCTCGTATCACTGCATTTTTTCCCGTATCAATGCCTTTTTTGTCCGTATCACTGAATTTCGGCCATATCACTGGAGGGACAAAAAGGCAATACGTGCCTGAACCTGCCAAACCGGCACGTGCCGCGACATCGACCTAAGCTACCACCCCCCAGGGAGTAACGGACGGTGAGGCCAGCCCACAACCTGAGTCGACCCCGACCCCGGAAGCACTCCCCAAAAAAATGCGCCGAAAAATTGCCGCCACCGCCGCCACCACCGACTGTCCCCGCCCCTCCAAGCGCGCGCGCCGCGTCCTGCCGCGCGGCCAGCTGAGCGCGCTCGCCCCGCCGGTTGCCTACGTCCCCGCCCCCTGTGACCCTGCCGCCGTGGCCCGGCTGGACGCCGACCGACCCCTGTACAAGGACATCGACTGGTACGCACTGCTGGTCGAGGCGGCTGCCTGGGGCCTGAATACCACCGACCGGCGCATGCGGCTGACCGCCTCGCCCTATCCCTGGAGCCCGCTGGCCATTACCGCGCTACAGCCAGAGGAAGCGCCACTGCTCTCCCTGCTGGACCTCGCATTGCTCCGCGTGCCTACCGACCCGTACCGGCCCGCCAGCTGGGGCGTGCCCGACCTGCCACTGGAGCTGCAGACCGGACACGCGGTGCCCAGGCTGTTGGATCCCTACCTACCACCGGTCTTGGCCCAGCTAGTCTGCGACTATCTACCGACCCCTGCTTACTACAGCCCACTCCTCGAGGGAGCCCTGGCGGGCCTATCCCGCGACGAGCGCGGGGACCTCTACGACCTGATCCAAAAGCTGTGCCCGTTCCACTCCTGGCGGGACTGGTACGGCGGCCGGGGTAGGAAGCACGAGGCCCTGGCCAACAACCCCGTCATCCACAGGGCGGAATTTCAAAAAGAATGGCTGGGACACCACTGCCCCGGGGCAGAGAGCGAAGATGACCTGATGTACGTCGTCCCGGGCTATTCCACCGAGGCCTGGCGCTTCTACAAGCGCTACGAGCGCCTCTATTGGGACGCGGTCGAGGACCGCCTCAACAGGCGCCTTCAAACTGTTTTCCAGCGCCTAGCTAGAGAGCTCAGCGCCTTGTAGCCGTTCAATAAAAACATGTTCTGTTATTTCTGTTATTATTAGCCCCCCCCCCTAAAACCAGTTGTCGTCAATAGGGGGCGGTGCACCACCCGCCACACCTGCTGTGTTTTCTTTTGTGAAGGGCCCTTGGTGGCTACAGCCCCCTTTACCCCTGCCCAACCCCTCAAACCCGGACCAGTCGTCAGAAATTTGATCTCTACGGCAGAATTTTTAACGACTGGTCCACGCTTTGGTGGCACCCCTCCGCTTACTTTCCGGTAATTCAGCCTCAAAGTCGAGGCCAGTCGTCACAAATTTTTATCTGTACGGCGAATTTTTCACGACTGGTCCACGCTTTGGTTTTTCCCATGCTAAGGGTGGCACCCCTCCGCTTACTTCCCGGTAATTCAGCCCCCTCCCAAAGTCGGGGCCAGTCGTCACAAATTCTGAGATATAAACCTAAATTCTCACGACTGGTCCACACTTTGTTTTTTCCAGGCGACCGGTGGCACCCTCCGCTTACTTCCCGGGAATTCGGCCTCCTCTATTCCAGTCATTTTTTCGCATCCTGGACCAGTCGTAGCAGGCAAGACACTATATACACTAAGTTCACACGACTGGTCCCGACCAGCTTTTTTCAGGCAGGAGGTGGCACCTGCGCCCACTGTGTAACGGCTAAGTGGCACACCCACCGTTATACCAGTAGTTTTTTTACCTTCCGGACCAGTCGATGCAAACAAACTTACATAGCAGCTTAGTTCTAACGAATGGTCTCGACCAGCCTTTTTTCTGGTGGGAGGTGGCCCACCCGCGTCCACTGTGTAACGGCTAAATGGCAATCGCCGCTTAGCCGTTACGTAGTGGGCACCGGTACTCCCACTCGTCCCCTCTTTTTTTTGCCTTCAGGGCCAGTCGATGCAAACAGACTTATATAGGAGCCAAGTTCTCACGACTGGTCTCGACTGTTCTTTTTTCAGGAGGGAGGTGGCACCCCGGGGTCCACTATGTAACGGCTAAGTGGCAGTCTCCGCTTAGCCGTTACGTAGTGGGTTCCGGTGTCCCACCTGTTCCCTCTTTTTTTACCTTCCGGACCAGTCGATGCAGACATATTTAAAAAGAGACTAGGGTCAGACGACTGGCCCCGACCATCTTTTTTCTGGTGGGAGGTGGCGATGGTGGGGGGGGGGGGGTAGCCAGGGTAGGGGGGGGGGGTAGCCAGCGTCGGGGTAGCCAATGTAGGGGGGGGGGGGGGGGTAGCCAGCGTCGGGGTAGCCAGGGTAGGGGGGGGGGGGGTAGCCAGTGTAGAGGTAGGGGGGGGGGGGTAGCCAGTGTGTACAGACCCTTATAGAGGCTAAGTTCCTACGACTGGTCCAGACTAATTTTTCAGGCGAGGGTTGGCACACCCGTGCGAAATTCGCATCGAATTTTTTAATGGGAAAAGGAACGGCCTGTACAATGGCGGAGGGAGAAGGGAGAAGGGAGAAGGGAGAAGGGAGAAGGGAGAAGGGAGAAGGAAAGTAACGGTAAAGCGTGCCGATTCGGGAAAACAACCCCCCTCACTCCGGTCCCGAAACACCCCCCCCCCCCCTCCCCTCTCTCCGGTCAGAGGAAAAAAGACCACCCCCCCCCCCTCCCTCCAGTGCCGATCAAGGGAAACACCCCCCCCCCCTCTCTCTCTCTTTTTTGAAACGATGGTATATTTATTAGTTACTAGTCTGGACTTTTAATAAGGCGCTACAGCGATGTAATCGTAGGCTAGTTCCGATAGGAGGGGCAAGCAAACCCCCCGAGTCACCCACCCCCCACGTTTTCAGTTCCCTTCTAGAAAAGGGCCGTAAATGTCCGCCTGCTTAGTAAGACGGTGGCCAGAGATAGGCCCGTCGAAGATGCGGCAAGACTCCAGGTTGGCCTGTGTGAGTCTCATGGCACGAAGGCTGGCTGCGTTCAGCAGCAGGCTGGGCTTGCTGTCCAAATCGACTGCCACACAGTGGGCGAAGCCGCTCACGAGCAGGATGCCCTTGAGGGTGCGGTTAGTAAGCGCGTACCAGCTGAGCTTCTTGAGCGGGCGCAGGAAAAACTGTTTGCCGGTGTCCTGGCACAGGAACCCGGTGTTGCCGAGGAAGCTGACAAGCGTTTGAACTTCGCAATATCCGCGCAGCTGTTTGCGCAGGAGATCCCGGTAGCTAGCCGGCACCTTGGCGCCGGCGGCCGCCAGCGCGTTGACAAACGCGTCCTGCACACAGTAGTAGCGCCCACCGGACCGCGCCGTAAGCAGGTGCAG
The DNA here is from genome assembly GCA_019918135.1 of Paulinella micropora. Taxonomy (NCBI): domain Eukaryota; phylum Cercozoa; class Imbricatea; order Euglyphida; family Paulinellidae; genus Paulinella; species Paulinella micropora. The sequence continues at coordinate 127,265 of WBZZ01000358.1, forward strand.
GTCTCCTTGTGGGAAGGGGCCGAGGCCATCAGCAGCGGACCCGAGCGGCCAGTAGATGTCTGGCTTCTTGCCGTCCTGCTTGCGCTGGCCTGCCTGAGCAATGCATGCGTTTACCATGTTGAGGCGCTCCCGGTGGTCTCGTTCCCTGCCAGCAATGCTTTTGAACTCGTCACGAAAGACTTTGATCCGGATCAGCTCCTGGACTGGCGGTTTCTTTAGAGGCGCCTTCTTGTCCGGGAAGGCAATGACGAAGGAATCAGTTTCCTCGTTCACGAACAGGTCTTCACGCCCGGGCTGGGACGGTGCGGCTGCTCGTTCCAGTCGTATGAGATCCAAAGGAACGGTTCCTTGCCGGGAGTAAAGAATTCCAAATAATTCTGCCTTTTCTTTGCTTCCTCGGCCTCGAGCTGCAGCTGGCCAATGTTCAAGCCAGACAAGTGCACCGCGCGTGCGGCTTCGTTGCTGCCCTCTGGCGCACTGGCCACGGACGATAAATCGCACCCAAGCGAGATAGCGTGCGCAGTTTCTATAGCTAGCCTGTCACCTGCGCTGGTGTTGACTGCCGGGAGAGCAGCCTGAAGGACACCCCTCTTCTTCCTGACAGGCCCTCCAGCAGGAGGCTGGAGTTGCTTCCTCTCAGTGGCAGGGCGAGGCGGCCCCCGGGGAGCGGCCTTTCTCTTTTTCGCCTTACGTTTCTCTTTCTTCTTCTTGTTCCTGTCGTACGACTTGCCTCGTGGGACGTTAAGAGGCGTCTTCATTTCGGACTTTCTCTCAGATGGACGTGGTGGCACGGAGGACTTCGCATTACCGCCCACATGAAGTGCCGCAGTTTTGCTAGGTCTACCAGTGCCACCAGCCCTCTTCGAGCGAGCAGCCCTTAGCATTGTTTCTCACGGATTTTTCGGCCTGCTATAAGCAGAATCCTTTAGCCTTTATTCAGAAAAGTTCAAGCAGGTACTCACTGCAAAAATAAGTGGATTTTCACTTGTGGGTGGGTCCCGGTGCCACCTACCACCACAAAAAACACTAGTGGACAGGTGACCACAAAAATGCATATGACACCACTAGTGAAGTTGTGGATGTGGATAACCAAATGCCATTTTCCCTGTACGGATCGGGATAAAAAGGCAATGGATTATCCCACTAGGACAAAAATGGCATTTTGTTTTATCAGGCCTATCGATAATATTTTTAAAAATATTTACATACATACATACGAACGGAAGAACTGTCGATAGGCCTGATAAAACAGGCTGCCAATTTGCCCAGGGTGGGTAATCTATTGCCTTTTTGTCCCGGCCAGTGCAGAGAAAAATGGCATCTGCTATCCACAACCACAACTTTTTCCGCAAACACAAGTTTGGACGGCTACGTGTCGGTTAACACTGACTGTTACATACGTATCCAGACGTAGCAGCTACGTATCTGTTAACTATCGCAGTTACATCGACAGACGTAGTGATTACGTGAAGATCCACGTCGGGTGGCATCGGGTGGCAGGAAACACCTGATTTTTGTCGTGGCAGGATTCTAGGTTTTTTTGGCGACCAAACTTTGCGGCTTTCCCCTGCACTGAATCGTGGTCCGTTCAAGTCGGGAGAAGTGCCAATCGACCGTTCAGGACACGCGCTATCAGAATATATAAAAGTTTTCTGGGAGGTAGCACCGGACCCACCCACAAGGAAAAATCACTTTATTTTTACAATAAATACCTACTTGGATTTTTTTAAAGTCAGCACAGGCAGTGATTCGAAGTGTGTGAACCAGGACACAGCTGGTGTCACGACCGGTCTGAGCGGGGCTGCCGTGCCCAATGCGGGCGGCCCTGCGAAGATTTCTACTCGCTCGACAGCCAAGGCTGCAGCGCCCAATGCGGGCGGCCCTGGCTGGAAAAGCGTTGAAGGGCCGTGGCACTGCCAGCTCCTGGTCGTAGGCACCGAGAACATCAGCTCTGGGACCGCGGCAGTCAGTAGTGTGTATGCAGACAGGTGGTCCAAACAGGACAAAATGCAGTATATTCTTTTCTCATCACACCGGACCACTCACGTCGACACAGTCTGAGTGTATCTTCGACACTCTCACGGTGCCGATGGGTGGTCCAAATCTGTACTAAGTCAGTATATATTTTCTCAGTCACACCGGACCACCAGGAGACGCGGGAAGGGGATACCCACCGCCAACATGATCAAACAAGTGTAGTATCGACTGTAGACTGGATCATGGTGGTGGTAGGTAGGCCCCCCCCCTTCCCCCTCTCTTCTTTCTCTCTCTCCCTCCCGACGACAGTGGTCCGAGACTACACTAATGTCCTTATTTCTTTTTTGGACCGCGCTGGACCAAGCACATGAGACACGTGACAGTGTGTCGACGACACTGCCATGTGTGTCATCAGTGTGGCGGTCCAAACCGGCCCTAAGGCACTATATTTTTTTTCTCAGCCACACCGGACCAGAGTAGGGGGGGGGGGGGGGGTGGTACCAACCATGATCAAGCCAGAGCAGTATCACTGGTAGACTGACTGGATCATGCTGGTGGTAGGTAGGCCTCCCCCCTCCCCCCTTTCCCCTCCTCCTCCCTCCTCTCTGTGGTCCGAGACGACAACCCTGTCCCTATTTTCCTTTTTGGACCGCGCTGGACCGCGCTGATTGCACACATGCCACGGTGTCGACGACAGTGCTGGTCCGGGACGACAGACAGGTAGTATACTTTTTTTCTCAGCCGCGCCGGACCACGACATATACGCACTGCGATCAAGCCAGTGCGACCCTCCCCTCGCCACCCTTGATCACGGTGGTGGTAGGTTCTCCCTCCCTTTGTATCCTGTCGTCTGTGTGGTCCGGGACGACAACCAGATCCCTATTTCTTTTTGGACCGGTTGGACCACGTGCTCATCGAGACCGTCAGTTGCTCGACGAGGCAGTGAGCTGCTCGACGAGACTGCACCAGCTGTCACCAGGTGGTCCAAATCCGCCAGGATTTCTCTATTCTGTCCTTTTGCTGCTTTGAGCCAGGCTGTTCGAGCGGTCCAGGCAGTCGAGAATTTATCTAGGTACCAAAAGCGGATTTGGACCACCGCGAGGGTGGGGGACCGACCATATCCAGCCCTGAGCTGCGGGCCGCAATTTGCGGGGAAAATGTTAGTGTGTGCGTGAAAGTTTTTGTTAAGCAAAAGTTTGCATGCGAACCAAGAAGGGCCACTTGTTGGAGGGAGGCTGCACTTGGGACATCGAAAAAAAGTAGTTCAGTCGATGTGCCACGTGTTCAAATACTGCTTTTAGCCCCGCGTTCAAGCGAAGTTCGACAAAGGTCCAGTACATGTGCTTGTACCTGACGAGGAGTTCCAACCGGGCCTGGGTGGGAACGACAACGTGTGTCAGCACAAACATGTTTGCGGTGTCGTCCCATAAAGAACAAGACTGCAGCCATTCCGCCGCTGCAGCTTCCTTGAAGACAGGGTCGCCGTACAGCGCGCGTGCCTCTTCTGACTGCACCATCGTCTAGTACGCGTGTTCGTGCAGCGGGAACTTTGTCAGCGGCAACTGCCCAAGCTCGCGAAGCTGTCCAGGGCGCCTGTTAGCCAGCGTGAGAGCGGGCATAGGATCATAGCAAACAGCTGGTTCGAGGTATGACTATCTTGGCCAGCTCAGGGACGCAAGATCGGTGCCGCGTGTGGAAGAAGCAAGAGCTCCGCGATCTGGCCGGGAGAATTCCAGTACTCGCTCAGAATGTTCATGTCCAGCACTGATAGCACCCTCTCGCCTGGGCATGCTCTGAGGGAGTTTGTATATACCAGGTCCCGTTTGCTAGGGTCCTGGCCTATTTCAACTAACGTTTGTAGCATCACTCGGGCAGGCAGCCTGTGATTGGTGTTCGGCAACGAGAGGTACTTCCACGTAAGCGCTTTCAGTTCCGCCTGGTCGGACGGTGGTGCCGCCGACCGTCGCGTCAGTGTGTCCAAGGTGAACGGGGTTCTGGCACTGTGTACGGTGGACGGGCTGGTCGTGCGGACGAACGTGTCGATGAGCGGCTGACCAGTCAGTCGTCGGCGCTTGGCGATACGGTCGTGTCGGTCGTGTGTCTGTCTGCGCATTTGCGTGGTAATTGGGTCCTTGGGTTATGAGGCTGGTCTGGCAGTCAGTCGCGTGTCCTTGCCCAGGGCACGCGCCCGCCTCCTTTTTGTCCCTGGACGTCGTGATATGGCCGAAATATCGCGATACAGACAAAAAAGGCATTGATATGGTACAAAAAGGCAGTGATATATACATGGTCAGGCCGGCCACAAACCTGACCTCAGCTGGTCCGTTTCGCCACCAAACTTCTGTCATAATCTTCGAGCCAAGCAAGACCAGAAGTAATCTAGAGCCGGAACGAACCTATTGCTATTTTTGCACCGCCACTGGCTGTTGCTGATTTTTTTCCCGGAAAATTACTGCGCCGCAACACACACAGAAATTTTCGTGCATTTTTTCTCACTTTGATTTTTTGCATTTAGGTGCCACTTCACGGGAAAATGACACGAGACGACGAACCCAGCCCACCCTCGAGCCCACTTACCCTGCCCGAGCTAGGCGTTATCGACGAAGACTCCGACACCGAGGACGGCCCCGAACAACAGAAGGTCGGCGGTGGCAAGGCGCGGCTAGTGCTACACGAAAAGGCGGACTTGGAGAAGATCGAAGAGCTCCTGCAGGACAACCGCCTCGAAAGCAGCTACCGTCGGTACCTGTGTGCCTTGTACGACAGCGTGAACCTTACTGGCGGCCTGGAAGTTTGCTACCGGCTGCCGCGCGGAGTGATGCGAGCTCGGCGCAAGGGCCCGTTTGTCGGCTGCAGACTGTACGCGGACGGCGGTCTGCAGAACGCGCCTGCCCCGCTGCGGAGGCTCGTGCTCGGTGCAGGCCATGTGGAGTTTGACATCCGCAATTCGGTCCCCTTCTTCTTGTACTGGCTGGCCTCTTCGCTCAAGGCCGCGCCCGCGGGCGAGCTGCAGTACCTGCGCAGGTTCGTGACCGACCGCGCCGTCGTGATCACCGACGTGAAGGACGTGCTGGGCATCAGCGACGACGAGCTGGTCAAGTCCTACATGCTGAAGCTGGTGCACGGCGGGCGCTGGCTCGAGCTGCCAAACAAATCGGAAGTGGAGGCTGACACCTACCCAGTGCTGGCCAACTTCCTTGCATCCGTCAAGCGAGCGGTCTCCGGCCTGACCAAGTACTTTCCCAAGCTGTGGAAGTGGTGCAACGAGAATGACGTGCAGACGACACCCGACGGCCAGACCAGGCTGTTCCACGCCAGGGGTAGGTTCGTGCACTTTCTCACTACCCGCTTCGAGAACGAAGTTATGATGCGAGTTATCGACTTCTTCGGCAAAGAGAACATCAGCACGCTGATCCACGACGCTGTATTTTTGCGCACTACCGCGGTAGACATCGAAGCACTCAACCAGCACATTACAGTATCAGGCCCTCTTTCCGGCGTGGAGACGCCCCGTCCCGACAGCAAGACCATCGAGTTCGCCAGCCGGTGCCCGTGCTGCTGCCTCCCGTTGTTGCCTGGCGCGTGACGACCATCGAATGCGCCGCTACAGACAAGCAGTCACTGCGCAGGCCAGAAGTCAGCCCCCACGGCCTAGTTGGTTGTACCAACGTCAGGCGCTACCTTACGGAGGCAGACATGTACCACCCCAAGCCCGGGCTGGACGTGATCCACCCGGTGTCCTTTGACGTTTGTCGAGTGCAGGTCGTCAACGCGGTGACCGGCATAGGCAAAACGGTCGCGGGCTTCCGGGCGGTTGCCGACACGCTGAAGAAGAACAGGCGGAGCCGTATCGTGTGGGTCGTGGGCCGCATCTCTCAGGCCCAAGACAGCGACCGCCGGCTGGAAGTACCTGCGAGAAGAAGGAGTTCAGACCCGCGTCTGCATGTACGAGAACGCCACAGTAAGACTCGCGGAAGCCAGGAAGGGCAAAAAACTCGTTGATCATAGTCATCAGCTGTTTCGCCGCGCTTTTCGATGTCTGGCCGTCTAGCAGCCTGATGCTCGCGCCGTCCGCCCACGTTGCGCGGGACCGGTCTTCTCGCGCAATGATCTCTGTGTCTCCTTGCGTCCGCTGGCGCCAATCAAGGTTCACGGTGGTACGCACAGAGAGCGCCGTACCTGCAGAACATGGCCTCCGCGAGTCTGAACGAGATCCACGAGGCGCTTGTGATAATGATCCAGCACGAATCACTGTGGAAATTGCTCTCGCCACAGGAGCAGGACAAGGGCCGCAACGAGCTCTTGTGCGCCTACTTAGTGGTGCTGGACGAGGCGCTGCTGATCTTCAACCAGTCGATCTGCGTGGAGACGAACGGTAATCGCCTGCGGGACAGCGACAATGTGCTGCGCGCTCTGTGCGAAGACGCTCCGCGCTTGCTGGTCTTGGACAAGGACGTGCACCGGTCGTCGCACCTGTACGACTTCCTGCTGTGTGATGGCGGCGGGGTCTGCTGGCAGGAGGGCAAGCTTACAATTGAAGAGGCGCAACAACAGATTGAGTTCCACCTGTACTCCTACGTGCCCCCACACCTGCGGCGCTCGCTGATGGTGGTAGCTTCGCACCGCGATTGGTTCGGGGCTATTGTCTCTGCCATTCGTGACGGCAAGAAATTTATCGTGTCCTGCCATACGCAGCGCGAAGCGGCTGCTCTCTATGACATGCTGCACAAGTCGTTCCCCGATTTATGCCCGCGGAGGCCATGTTCTGCAGGTACGGCGCTCTCTGTGCGTACCACCGTGAACCTTGATTGGCGCCAGCGGACGCAAGGAGACACAGAGATCATTGCGCGAGAAGACCGGTCCCGCGCAACGTGGGCGGACGGCGCGAGCATCAGGCTGCTAGACGGCCAGACATCGAAAAGCGCGGCGAAACAGCTGATGACTATGATCAACGAGTTTTTTGCCCTTCCTGGCGCGCGCGGGCTGATCCACACCTCTCACCTGTGTGTAGCGGTCGACATCCAGTCAACGGTGGACCTTGTGCTCTTGCACTGCGCGCGCAAGGGTAAAGTGTCGAAGCTTGGTCCGCCCGCGCGTGCCAGATGCTGATGAGAGCGCGCCGGGTGTCGGATCCCTGCATCAGGGCGTACTTTGGCGAAGGCGGGCTGCAGGCACCGCGTTTACTGCGTCCAAAACGTCTCTGCCCTGGCAACACTGTGAGATTTTTCAGCAGTACGAGAGAGACTACACTGGCAAAGAGGCGCGGATGAAGGCGCTGTACGGAGCTACGGGCAGGCAGAGCCCGTGGACCATCATCGAGCGCGGTTACCGCTGGCTGCGCGTGCGGGACTCGTCCGGCGAGAGCAAGAGGGTCGAAGTGCCCAGCTCGCTGAAATTAAGGCTGCTCGCATCGCTGACGGAACAGCGCCAGAGCAGAGGGGCCGCGATCTGGGACTGGTTGGTGGCTGCCGACTTCCAAGTAGCGCTGCCGCCGCGCCTGAACGCCGAACAGCGCGAGGCCAAAAAACAAGCAACGGAGGAAGCGAAGGAACAAGAAAAGGAGGCAAGAGAAAAAGAGAAGCAAGAAGGGATGCCGCCCGTTCCAACCCGCGACGAAGTGGTGATTCGCGACGGGATCAAGTGGCTTACCTTGACACCAGAGGAAGTGCACGAACGGCTCAAGTTTCTCTCGCACAAGCAGCGCCATTCCGACGACGAAAAGGAAGAAATAAAGATTATGGGCATGCTTGCCTTGTATCCTGGCGCCCTCGGTGAGAAGAAGCTGCGTGAGAAGCTTGAGCAGGAGCGCCAGAACTCGACAGACCACGCGTGGCTCGAGCACGGCTGGGCACAGGAAGTCAAGGCTCTCCTGGGGCAATGCAAGAAAGTAGGCGAAAAACTAAACAATTTTGGCCCTGGGCCTTGGCCAAGAGGGGCGTGCGTGGCACCTGGACGACGATGGCAGGCAGATCCCATTGAGCGCAGCGAGCTCGCTCGCTATGTACCGGTCCCTTAGCGGGATGGCCCAAGTTCTAGGCGTGTCGGGGCTTGACGTGCTCGTGAAAGACACGAACGCGACTTACCCGCTGTCGTTGCTGCGCAAGAACGAAGGCTTGTTGGCCGAGCTAGCGCGGAAGACGAGCGACGCCGCGGCCGGCATATCTCAGCGAGCCCCAAAGGCCAAGAAGGACAGTAAGTGCAAGGCCTTAGCCAACTTTGTGCTCGGCCAGGCGGGGCTTGCCATCGAGGAGACAGGCAAAAAAGAAAGGAAGCAGGTTAACGGCGAACGCAGCAGCACTGCCACCTTCCGCATTGTGAAGCTGGCCAAAGTGCACGACGTGTGCAGGTGGCACCACGAGACATGGACGAAGGACGCGAGCAGGTTGCTGATGGACGGAGCCAAAAAGAGAAAGCGTGTGGAAGGGCACTCTGCCTCCAAAAAAAGGAAAATAGTTCATTAAAAAATAAATTTCTCTTTCCCTATTTTTTTTTTCAAAATGATGATAATTAATAAATCACAAAAAAAGGCGCGCCTGACAGTAGCAATATCAGAGAATTGAACTTTCGACATCAAAGGTCTAACGTTTCTGGCTGATTAAGCTAGACATGACAGACACACAAGCTAAAGACAATTCTTGGCTCTTTGTCGGTGGGTGCCTTCCGGTCCGGTTTTTACTGGCCGGACTGGCCATATACAAACCACAGCCCTGGATGCAGGCAGTGGCCGCAATTTCCGCGGCGGCCTGGCTGAGCGGTGCCCTGGACGACAGACAAACCGGGTTTCTCGGAGGAGAGGCGTGGTGGGCAGAACACAGAAAAACGCACGGGCTCCTGTGGGCGTCCTATGCTGCTACCGGCCGTGACGAAATCCTGGTGGCGGACGCGGTCTTGGGTGCTTGGGTTGGGGCAGAACACAGAAAAAAAAGTTCTGGGCCAGTCTTTGTGTAAACAGAGATGCAGGTCACTAAGCGAAATGGAGCTCCGCAAGCCGTTTCGCTCGATAAGATTCTGGCGCGAGTTGCTAGCCTGTCCAAAGATCTGTATGCCGTTGACCCCGTTCTTGTTGCCCAAAAGGTCGTGGCGGGTCTGTACGACCTCGTGCCAACCTCTGAACTCGACGCGTTCGCCGCGAGCACGTGTGCGGCGCTCGCGATTCAGCACCCGCAGTACGGAGAGCTGGGTGGTCGTCTCTTGGCCTCCAACCACGCAAAACAATGCACGCCGACCTTCAGCGTGGCCATGGAAAGGCTTAGGTGGGGCATGGAGCCAGCTTACAGCATATTCGTGGACCAGAACGCAGGGCAGCTAAACAGTATGATCCAGGGTCACCGCGACCTGGTGTACGACTACTTTGGCTACTCAACGTTGCTTAAGTCCTATTTGCTCAAAGACAGCAAGGGCTGCGCATGCGAAACTGCCCAGTACCTCTGGCTTCGCGTGGCCGTCCACCTGCACCGCCACGATTCCAAAGAGCCACTGAAACGAATCAAAGAAACCTACGATCTCATATCATTGCAATTCTACACGCACGCGAGCCCAACCTTATTTAATAGTGGGTTGAGAAGAGCGGGCCAGCTTAGTAGTTGCTTTTTGTTTCCGATTAAGGGTGACTAGTTGGGCGACATATATGACACGATCAAAGACGTTGCTCTTATCAGCAAGGGAGGGGGCGGGCTGGGAGTTCATCTCGGGTGCGTTAGAGCCAAGGGCTCCCTGATACGCAGCACGGGCGGAGCATCAGACGGCGTGGTGCCTTTGTGCAAAGTGTTAAACGAGACGGCCCGCTACGCAAACCAGGCCGGCAAGAGAAAGGGCGCTGTAGCTGTGTGTCTGCCAATTCATCACGCAGACGTCTTCGAGTTTTTGGAACTTAAAAAGACCACCGGTTCTGAAGAACTACGAGCCCGAGACTTGTTTTTGGGGCTGACAGTGCCAGACTTGCTTATGGAACGTGTAGAACGAGATGAAATTTGGAGCCTTTTTTGCCCGGACGAGACGGGTGTAGGTGACCTGGACGCCCTCTGCGGCAAGGAGTTCGAGTCCCAGTACACGCGGGCCGAGAGGCTGGGCCTGGCGAGGCGCACCGTCAAAGCAAGCGGGGATACGGAGGAACTAAAGAATTCTTTTCGTCTTTCCCAGACAATTTTATTAAAAAAAATTTGTGAAATATTTTACAAAAAAAAAAAAAAAAAAAAAAGATAAGTGTGCTATAGTAGTACCTATAGTAGTAAAATTTATTGATTTTGATGCTTTGTATTGATTTTAGAACTATCAACAGGAGAGGGTGCAATACATGAGATTAAAAAAATAACCATTGTAAATTTCATGTTATACTAACCTAGTTTGCTTTACTTTAAAAAAAAAATTTTGCTTTACTTTTATTTTTCCGCTTTACTTTTATTTTTTCTGTAAAAATATAAAGGAATTTCTTTATTCTGCTTTCTTGTATTTATCAAAAATTCTGCTTTTTTATTTTGCTGTTTTGTTGCTTAGTATTGATTTGCGGGAAATCAATAGGAAGGACGATACATTTTACGAAGGTCGTTTTGAGGATACGAAAAAACGACCTAGTAAAATGTGTATTTATCTACTCGTCTCAAGTTATTAAAGGTAATGAGAAATTATTAAAATATTAAAGTATTAAAATAAAATGACTTAGATTAAAAATATTAAAATAAAATAATAATAATAATAATAATCATAATAATAATAATAATAATAAAATAGTAATAACAATAATAATAAATATATATGGAATTAACAAATATATAAAAATGTATAATATATATATATTATATATATATATACATATATATATATATATATATATATATATATATATATATATATATATATATATATATATATATATATATATATATATATATATATATATATATATATATATATATATATATATATATATATATATATATATATATATTAGATTAATCTTTTATGAAGTCAAAGAAAGTAAAGTTCTAGTTCAGTGAGGAACGAAAAAAAAAAAAAAAAAAAAAAAAAAAAAAAAAAAAAAAAAAAAAAAACGGAAATATATATAATAATATAATATAATATACATATATGTATATATATAATGAAAGTTATATTCTCACTCAGTACTATATATATATACATAAATATATATATATATATATATATATATATTATATATATATATATAATATATATATATGTTGAAAGTGTTATATTCTCACTCAGTACTATATATAACGGTGGCACTCGCAAAAGCTGGTAGACACGAGGTGACTCCCCAAGGGGGTTTGGCCAACCACACTCCGGCTTAGGATGTGATCAACGCTGAACTTGTCCCACACTCAGGTATCATCTGATGATGAGGTGTCCAACGCCCTCTTTAGGCCCGTAGGCAGTGTCAGGATTCTTGCATCCTTAAGAGATATGCTTTGAGTTCCTTTTTGAATTCTGCTTTGTATGAGATATCTCTTAGGTGCTCTGGCAGCTTATCCCATTGTGCTTGTGCTGCTCTGCTGTATTGACCCGTCGTTGAGTCGTTGTACATGTGTTTCTTTGATGACCGCCTAGTGTTGTAGTTATGAACAGCTGTGATTGGTCGGATATTGTTGTAGTGAAGGGGAAGGAAAGCCTTGAAGGCTGGGTAAATAAGGGAGTGTGCATCCATGCATACGCTGTACTTATACATGTTAAGTATGTTGAGTAGCGTAGTTTGGCAAAAAGAGGCTTGGTAGGTGTTCTCCATGATTTGAGACATATCAGACGGACTATACGTTTTTGGATGATAATGAGTGGATGTATAATGGTGTTGTAGTCATCAGACTACTACTACTACTACTACTACTACTACTACTACTACTACTACTACTACTACTACTACTACTACTACTACTACTACTACTACTACTACTACTACTACTACTACTACTACTACTACTACTACTGCTGCTGCTGCTGCTGCTGCTGCAGCTGCAGCTGCTGCAGCTGCTGCTGCTGCTGCTGCTGCTGCTGCTACTAACTACTACTACTACTACTACACTACTACTACTACTACTACTACTACTACTACTACTACTACTACTACCACCACCACTACTACTACTACTACTACTACTACTACTACTACTACTACTACTACTACTACTACTACTACTACTACTAGGCTAGGCTAGTAAGGGTAACTGTTTTTTCTTATTCAGCCAACGGGGAAAACGATAAAAATAACCCGATAATGATGCAGTGTTTGACTACTACTACTACTACAAAATTTTACTACTACTACTACTACTACTACTACTACTACTACTTGCATAGATTATTTTTTGCTTGAAGTAAGTCATCCCAGTAGTCCTGCTTCTGGTTTGTCTTTAGGAGAATAGTTTCCGTAAAGGGAACTGCTTTCCTATTAAACTACTACTACTACTACTTAAGGGGTAAATTGTGTCGTCACAAGTGTCTCTGACGCAGGCAACCAGCTTCTACACTTGTGCAGGATGCCTGTCTCTCCTCTGCGTCAGTTGTGTCTTCTGCTGCGGCGCAATTTGCAAGTGAAATGGGCACAGCGCAGTGCGACATTGATGGAGATGGTTCGATCCCCTTCCTTTGCGAATAAAATGAGATCTAAAATGCACAGCTGTCTGTCTCTACAGACTGGCAAGACTTCTCATAAGCGCTACAAAAACTTACAAATGTCATGAGTGCAACAATTTGTTTGTAGTTGTACTTTTTGATGTGTTCAGGTAATGCCAGCTTTCACTCTCGGCATTATTGTCCTGTTTAAGATCACGTCCAAAGTCACGATCCCTGAGAACAAATACCATTCGATCACAGAACTCGAACAACTGCCACTCACCTCTTTTCTTACGGGCGTGGGTGAGGAGCAGGTGCTATTGTATGCACCGTCAGATCTACCGTCAGCTCCCATCAACTCGAACTCAGAGGTGGAGGAAGTAATGGATCTCGTCACTGCAAAGCTTTGGAAATTCCAGAAGGAGAGGTACGTGATCGGGCTTGAGTCAGGGGCAGCGGTGGACGATTACTTCGCCCGCTATATGGAGACGCAGGCAAGGCTCGAGCTAGGCCTACCTGCAATACCTGCCACTCCGCCAGTAAAAAAAAGGGGGGTTGACGACAAGGACCTATTCGACCACAGTGCGAGGGACTTCGGTATGGGGGGCGGCTGGTCGCCCGGCCCCGAGCCTCTAATACGCCCCTGGGCTGCAGTTATCTTCGAGACGAATGAATGCGGTCCATCAGGGCCCTGTTCCGCCAACGGGAGTTTTGTCACACTCAAGCAGCACACCAGGTCGGTCTTCCCATGGGTTTTCAAGTCGTTTCATATGTCTCCTTCCACATAATCAAAAGGTTCATGCAGAATTGGTTCTAACCTAGAATTTGTGCTTTAAAGGTACACCATTCGCATCAACGGTTCAAATCTGCCGTCGACCGAGCCATCCGAGAGTGTGTTTGAGTCACCCTTGGACTGGGACAAAGCTGAGACGCTGTCTTCCAAGTACGCCTCATCAGGCTTCCTCACGCTACAGCACGCCGTCCACAGCGCCATCTTGCACCTACGTGTCCGAAAGAGCTCTGGAGATGCACCAGGGAAGCTTTTGTCGCAACTACAGGACGCCAGCATCAGCTTGCAGGGCTTTCCCACCCCGGAGGCCAAGGCCACACAGCTGGACCCTGCCAGCTTGCTCATCATGGTCCGCCACTTTGCACTCTTCTTGATACTCAGTCTCGCTTTCTCGCTTTCTCGCTTTCTTTTGTCTTTTCGCTTTTCTGCTTCTGTCTCGCTTTCGTGCGATTCGTGACTTGAGCGTGCTTCATGTGTGCGTGTGGGGCCTGTGCAGGCGCCGGTGGACCTGTACCTGGTGTTGGGTTTCCTGCCGCTGATGCAGAAACTGCTGTTTCAGCTGGTGGAGGAGAAGGAGAGCAAGCGGCGCGAGGCCATGAAGGTGATGGGGCTACGCCCCGACCTGTTCATCTTGGGCTGGCTGGGCACCTACCTTCTGCTGGCGCCGCCGCCCGTGCTGCTTCTGACGCTGCTGCTCTGCGCCGGACAGCTGGTGGCCTGGACGCACGCCGTGGCCTTGTTCGCGTGCCTGCTGCTGTTCGTGGCGTCCCTCTACGCGTTCGCCTTCCTGGTCAGTGTCTGCTTCAACAGTGCGCGCATGGCCGGCCAGGTCCTACACGCACTCTCCTGCTCCAGCCTTCTCCCTTGGCCCCTCTGCGCGCTTTCTTCCTTTCTTCCTTTCTTCCTTCCTTCCTTTCTTTCTTTCTTTCTTTCTTTTTGTCCAATCTGTGTCTGTCTGTTTGCTCTCTGTCTCTGTGTGTGTGTGTGTCTCTCTTTCTCTCTCTCTCTCTCTCTCTCTCTCTCTCTCTCTTTGACGGTCTGGTCGTCTTGCGTCTATCCCTGTCATGCGGTTGGTCTGTTGCGCGTGGCAGGTGGGCAGTCTGATCGTGTTGGTTTTGTTGGCACCGCGTTACCTGCTGCGACCCAGCTCGCCGCTCGCGCTCGTCTACATCGGCTCCATCTCCTCGCCCATCGCCTTCTCGCTCCTCTTCTGCGCGCTGTGTCCGGGCATGCTGCTGCCGCACCCAGGTCTGCTTTCTTCTTCTTTCTCCTATCTCCTATCTCCTTTCTCCTTTCTCCGTTCTCCTTTCTCTCCCTTCTGCGCGGTCTGTCTGGACATGCTGCTGCCGCACCCAGGTCTGCTTTCTTCTTTCTTCTTCTTCTTTCTTTCTTTCTTTCTTTCTTTCTTTCTTTCTTTCTTTCTTTCTTTCTTTCTTCTTTCTTCTTTCTTTCTTTCTTTCTTTCTTTCTTTCTTTCTTCTTTCTTCTTTGTTCTTTCTCCTGTCTTCTGTTTCATTTCTCTCTTCTGCATGGGGCATGCTGCTACCATATTCAAGTCGTCTTCTTTCTTCTTTCTTCTTCCTTTCTTTCTTCTTTCTTTCTTTCTTTCTTTCTTTCCTTCTTCTTTTTCTTCTTCTTCTTCTTCTTCTTCTTCTCCTCCTCCTCCTCCTCCTTCTCCTCCTCCTCCTTCTTCTTCTTCTTCTTCTTCCTTCTTCTTCCTTCTTCTTCTTCTTCTTCTTCTTCTTCTTCTTCTTCTTCTTCTTCTTCTTCTTCTTCTTCTTTCTCTTTCTCTTCTTCTTCTTCTTCTTCTTCTTCTTCTTCTTCTTCTTCTTCTTCTTCTTCTTCTTCTTCTTCTTCTTTCTCTTCTTCTTTTTGCTGCGCTGTGTTGGCGTCTTGTTGCGCGCAGTTGGCGTGGTGTGTTTGTGTGTGTGTGTGTGTGTGTGTGTGTGTCTCAGGCTTGGGCAGGGAGGCTGCGCTGCTGGTGCTGCTGGCTGACACGCTGCTCTACCTGTTGCTGGGCTACTACCTCGACGCCGTGCTGCCCACTGAGTATGGCACGCCGCGGCACCCTTGCTTCCCGTGCCGCGCGCTGCGCCAGCACCTGGCCCCGCACGCCGCCGACTCCGCAAGCCCGGCCGCGCCCGAACAGCAGCAGCAGCAGGGCGGGCCGGCGCATGACTCTCACAGCAAAGGCGCAGCGGGGCTCTTGTGGGACGTGGCGGACGGTGGCGCGGCGCTACCCGCCGGCTCCTTGCGGCTGCAGGGTCTGCGCAAGGTGTACGAGCTGGAGCAGAGCGAGGGCCCACCCACACGCTCCAGCTTTCGCTGTCGGCCTGGGCGCTGCTGCGCGGGCCAGCCGCAAGAGGAGGAGGTGGACCCGGTGCTGACGCACGTGGCGCTGCACGGACTCTCCATGGACCTGCACCGCGGAGAAATCCTCGCCCTCATCGGACACAACGGCGCGGGCAAGACGACTCTGCTACAGGTGCTGACAGGCTTGCTCCCGCCGACCCGCGGCCGCCTGCTAGCCACGCGCGCGGCTGACCCGGGCCCGGCCGCGCAGGCGAATGGCAGTTGGGAGCAGGCGGGCTGGCTGGAGGAGGTGGAGGTGGGGTTCGAGGAGCTGCGTAGCGAGTGGGGGATCGGCCTGTGCGCGCAGGACGACATACTCGTGCCGGACCTGACCGTGCGACAGCACTTGCAATTCTACGCGGGCATCCGCGGGATGCAGGCCGAGAGCGCTGAGCAGCAGGTGACTGAGCTGACGGGCGAGATGGGTCTGCTGGAGAAGCTGGACCAGCCGCACGGCTCGCTCAGCGGCGGCCAGAAGAAGAAGGTGGCGGTGATCGCCGCGCTGCTGGGCGACGCGCAGCTGGTCTGCCTCGACGAGCCCACCGCCGGGGTCGACCCCGTGAGTCGGCGTGCGATCTGGTCTTTACTGCAGAAGCAGAAGACCACGCGCATTGTGCTCTTGACCACGCACCTCATGGACGAGGCCGAGCTGCTGGGCGATCGCATCGCGGTGCTGTCGCACGGCCGGCTGCAGGCGCCCGTGTCGCGCGCGCTGTCCCTCAAGCAGCGCCTGGGCATCGGCTACCTGCTGCGCGCGCGGGCCGGACGCGGCGCGTTGGCGGAAAAACTGGCAGCGGAGGTGCTGCGGCTGCTGCCCGGCGCCAAGTGGCTCGATCGGGAGGAAATGGACAGTGCGGCCCGCGCGGCGCTGCCCGCAGCCTCGCTGCTCTACGCCACCGACAACAACAACACGGACGGGCAGAGCGCGGTCTGCAGCTTCTTGCTACCTATGGAGAAACTGCCCGATTTCCCACCCCTGCTGCAACGACTCGAAACAGCTCAGGCACACACACACACACACACCATCTCTCTTTGAATATAATATTTATGTAATGTATGTGTGTGTATGCAAGAAAGGGTCAATGTAACAATGCATATATATTGCATGCATGTGTATGTATGTATCATATGAATATCAAGGTGATATTTCCACGTATATCAAATTATTTATGCGTATATGGATTTATTCATACTACAGGCCGTGTATATCATGTCGCGTATGTGTATGCATGATGTGCATCCATGGTTATAGTCGCAAACCTGTGTTCAGCGTTCTTTTGTCTGTTCTTGAGTTGAAGTATCTCCTATACCTCCATCTATCTCTGTAAACTCTCGCGATTCATCCTTTCTTTTTAAAAGGCTTTCTCCCCCAAGGATCCGAAACACACAGACACAACACATGTATACACACATGCTCGCAGGCCCAGCACTAGCATTTGTGCATTTACGCACACGGATATCGGAAGAAATATGGGAAGATAGATACACGGGGAGTACGCGAATAAACGGGTGTTGTGTCAGGTGTGTGTATTTGTGTATGCGTGTGTCGCGCAGGAGCGGGGAGAATGGGGTCTCGAGCAGTTCGACCTGGCCGTGCCCGCGCTCGAGGAGGTGAGGATCCCCGCTCTTAAACAGCACAGCATGGGATAGGATAGCATAGGATACGGTCGGGAACTTGCCAATGCCCTCCTTGCCGCGTCTTAGTCGTCTCCCCACCCCTTCCACCTGTATTGGTCTGCTGGCTCTTGCCTGCACGCTCGCCTGTCTTGCTCCTGCCATGCGGTATGGCGTGGCTGCTCATCACGTCCTTGCCACGACATAGGTATTTTTGCGCTTGGCGGAGGAAGACAAGGCCAGCAGCGAGAAGAAGGCGGCGCACAGGCCGCCGCCCAGTCCCCGCTGCAGCCGGTCCGCGCGTGCTTACTCTGCTGCTGCCGCCGCTGCCTGCTGCACCGCCATGGGGCGCTGGCTGCCGCGCTGTGCCGCGCTGAGCTGGCTCTGCCAGCCTGGCGACGCAGCAGCACCAGGCAGCGCCACACACAAGCCCCAGCACAGCCGCGAGACCGAGCTGGCCGAGCCGCTGCTGGCCGCCGAGGCGCCTTCCGCAGCGCGCCAGCCAGCTCCGCCGGCTCAGCACAGCCCGCAAACGGCAACCGCCCCCGCCGCCGCGCTGTCGCCGCGCGTCATCTGCGAGCGCCAATGCACGGGCCTGACGGGCAAGCGAGTGGCGCTGCTGGAGCGCTACAAGTGGTCCATGCTGAGCACGCTGCTCGTGCCCGTCCTCTACGTGGGCGCCGTCTTCCTCTTCACACAGGTTCTATATCTATCCACCTATCTATCTATCTATCTATCTATCTATCTATCTATCTATCTATCTATCTATCTGTCTCTCTGTCTGTCCAGAAAGTCAAGGACACGCCTCTGCTGAGTCCGCCGCCGTTGCCCATGTCGTTTTCGTCGGTGGGCCTTGACCAGTACCGGGGCACGCAGTTCGCGCTGGCACTCAGCCCAGACACGACGCGCAGCGAACAGACCAGCCTGGACGCAACCGCACGCGCTGCCGGTGAGAGCACGCACCCCGCACTGCCCGCCAGCCACCAACTCTTAGCAACAGACATGGCAGAGAACATGGCGGGAGGCGCGAGGGTGTGCGTGCATGGACAGGGGGAGGGGATCTGAGCTGCGGCCGGGGGGGGGGGGGGGGGGGCTTGGACGGAAAGTCATAGTGGGACAAATATCATGGTTATACTGTATTTTCGCCAAATTTTCATGGAAATCGCGGTCGAAATTGCGGCTAATTCTATGCAATGTCCCCATGTGTGTTGCGGCAGGGTTCTGTCCGGCGAGGGTGACTTTGGAGAACTTGACGGCGACGCCCGCTGACGCGTCCTTCAACGGGGAGTTCACGCTGCAGTACCAGCTCCTGCTCGACTACCTCTTCGAAGAGGCACAGCGCGCCGCCGGTCACACCATCATTCACGACAGCACAGCAGCGACGCACACCGCTCGCCCTGCACTCCCAAGACCCATAGCCCCCGCGCACGCAGCCTCACCATGCGCGCGTACGGATTTCACACACACAGACGCACAAACCGCCCGCGCACGCAGACGCATGCATAGATGTGCTAGTTTGTTTTTTGAGTCATGCGCTGGGAATGCACACACAGGCCGTGAGCTGCCGGCGCTGCCGCAAGTGGGGGACTTGAGGCAGTACGGCTCCGAGGAGGAGGGCTGGGCTGAGCTGGACCCGCAGCGGAGAGCGCTCACGGCCGCCAGCCAAAACATCTCCAGCAAAAGCAACACCAACAAAGAAAAACCTTCCAGCAAAAAGCCCGCCAGCAAAAGCGCTACCAGCAAAAGTGCGACCAACACGAACACGGCCGCTGCCAGCAGCAAAAGCAACACCAACAGCAAAAATACCACCAGCAAAAGCGCGCCTAGCAGGGACATTGCCGCTTTTCCCAGCAGCAAAAGCATCACAAAGAACAAGAACACCACCAGCACAAGCACCATCGGCAAATACTTGCTGCTGAACGCCAGCAAGTTTGGGTTTTTCCCCACCGGCAAAAGTGCCACCAAAACAAACACCACCGGCCAAAGCGGCCCCGGCAAAAACACCCAAAGCAAACAAGGCAAAAGCACGGCCGCTCCCACCAGCACGTCGCTGAAAAGCACCGTGCCGCTGCCCACTGGCGCCGCGAGCGTGCCACCCACCTCGATGACAAGCAACGCCAGCAGCCTGCCCGCCGCCAGCAGCGCCACCAGCGCGCCTGTCACCTGGACCCCGGTGGCGAGCCCCGCGCGCGCTGCCTTGGCCGTGGACATTTACCAGCGCCGGGCCTACTACCGGCTGTTGTCCAACCAGTCGCTGCTGCACACGCCGCCGCTGCTGCTGGACCTATTGCACGGCGCCTTCTTCCGACAGCTCGCACACACTCCGGCCTCCTTCGGCCGGCACGCCACCTCCCTGCCCCCCGCCAAGTTGACGGGCCGGCGGCGCAACCTGCAGCACAATCTCTTGACGGGCCGGCGCGGGCTGCTGCAGCAAACTGACCCGGCCGGCAGCGGGCTGCGGTGGAGCGCGGAGGCGGTGAACCACCCGTGGAGCTACGCCATGCAGCCCGACCTGCAAAGCAGCGGCGCCATGATGGTGGCGGTGCTGGTGGGCATGGGCTTCAGCTCGCTGCCCGTGCTCTTTGGCTCCTCCATCATGAAAGAGCAAGAAAGCTTCGTGCTGCATGCGCAGCGCTCTTTGGGGCTGCTGCCTCCTGTCTTCTGGCTGCACACGCTGCTCTTCGACCTCGCTCTCTACCTCGTGCCCTCCGTGCTCACCATGTGCCTGGTGGCCTGTTTTGGGCACGTGCGGCACATTTTGCTCGGGACCAACACGCTAGGTGCTCTCTGCGTGTTCTGCCTTTCCGGCGCCGCCGCCAACGCACAGGCCTACTTGTTGGTGGGCTACTTCGACAAGATGACTGGCTACCAGATGGTGCTGTCAATGTCCTGCACCTTCTTGTCCCTCATCTTCTTTTTCGTCATGATGGCCGTTTCGGGA
>WBZZ01000358.1:155000-160574 GCA_019918135.1 Paulinella micropora
ATATTAATACAAGGCAGTGACCCCGCAATCTGATTGGGCCGCCTACCTGAGGAGAAGAAGATTTAAGTAGTGTCCTACCCACTGTAATGCCCCCAACGATAGCTCGTAAAAAGTCTGTAATACAACCAAACACAGTCCTCAAGAATGAGAATGATGTCTCGTTATATTAGCTCAGTGAAGCCAAAAAGGAAAACGGCAACAGACCAGGAATAAAATGACATCAGGTCCAATCCGGACAAATAATACTGAAAAACAAGCTGGTGCACCTGTCACCAGGAAAAGGTACTTTTTACCTGCTATCCGGGGGGTGATGCCTACAGTACCCCCTCCCGATTTTATGACGGAAATAGCATTTTCGTCATACACCTTCTGATTTCTTTCTGCAAATAGTATGCGCTATGGAGTCATGCCACACAGCGCATCGACCCACGGATAGACACTAAAAGACGATAAATATATCCTCATACGGCACGTCAAAGCGGATTCTCTAGCCTTTCTTGTAAATTTTGAACTCCTTCCCCTCAAATTTTTTTTTCGGCAGTATGTCAAGAACAAACGTACTATTAATAAAAAAATACAAGCAACGTGGTGTTGTAGTACGATTCCCCCTTTGATCTTCTTCTTCTTATCATTATCATTATTATTATTATTATTCACAGGGAGATCGTAAGTACATTGTCTTTTTTAATGACATACCCTTGTATAAGGCGGATATCCTATGATATAGTATTAGGGGGCCAGTCCTAATAGCTATATCCGAAGTCGAGGTGTATGTACCCGACCCTGCGATATACCGACACAAGTAGAGATTGACCGTGCTCAGGTACGACAGTATATAATCTATCGTAAAAATAATTTAATGAAAGTTTCAGAGAACATTTCATTTTCGAGAACATCATCCCAGGACTTGGAAAGGGTCATACCCGGGAACACCATCGCTCAATACACTAGCGATCCCCGTATACGTTGTAGTATCATCGTCGATCGACCTTTCGCACTCGTATGTTGCGATCAAATGCCAAGTTATATCACTGAGTCTTTTTAATATTCATATTGATAACTGATGATGCATGATCAAATCATGATACGCCGTGGGCAATCAATCAGTTTATTTGAGACGCATAAAGAAAAATAGTTTCTTTGTCACTGCCTTCGTCGTCTGGCGCGGATTTCTTTGCCTGGTGGAGGACCACCAACAAAAGTCAGATCGAACTTTGACTGTTCGAGAATGTCCCAGATCTTATTAGGGATTCCGCCCAACGATAATTCAAAAGGGACATCAAGCACTCCTCTTGGCAGTGTCTGAATGGTCCACGCAGTGTAGTCCTTGTCTCTGGGAGTAATTGTATCATCCCATGTCTCGAGACTTTTTGCGTCTTTATAACTGGCAGATAATGTCTTGCCTTTGGAACCTCAACCGGGTCCATACTTCTCCAGAACTGGAGTATCGGTTGTACTATCTTTGCGGCTGATGATATTTTGAGTGTCCGTGTGACACGCATCTGTCGTGGGACCGCCACGACCCGCATCAAGTATAAGTCTGAGAGAGTGTCATCAGCGACATGTTGTTCCGCTGGTCTCATCAGATAGAAGACATTTTTCACCCATGCGATGGTTGCTATCGCATCGCCTTCCTTCCATCGCTCATGGACAATCTCAACGTTGCCCGCGTTTGGGTCAGTGTCCGTCCCCTCCTCCTCCTGGTGGACGTCCTTTGATCTCATCGACCTCATCGCCTTCCTCGGTTGGTCGTTGATAAGATCATTCCGCGTTCTCCTTAGCTGCGCCTCTGTGATCTTCTCCTTCTTTCCGCTATGCTCTCGCGGAGACTTGGACTGAGTCCCCACCGCGCTTATGCGGTCAGTCTTCTCCTTGCTGTCCACCTCACTCTCCTCCTTCTCAGCTATCGGTGCCCGATAAGCATCGTCTTGGTCTATGCCAGCCTCCTTGTGGATGGGCGGCACCTCTTTGAAATCATCCTTCATCCGTTTTAACGCCTCCTCAACGGATTCATCTTCCAGTAAGAAGGGATCATACTTAATCAGCCTTCTTACATTCACAATTTGCACCTTCCCTCTACCCCTGATCTTGTAATTCAGAGGTCCCGTCTGTTCCATAATCTGATAAGGTCCTTTCCAGTGAGTGAACAGCTTAGAGCTGACTCCCTTCGGGACTTGAGGATGGTACAATAGTACAATATCCCCGACCTGGAACTTGATCTGATCCAAGTGCGCTTGTCGCACCCCTTCAGCATCAGTCTTTCGGCGCTCCGCCTCTCTATGCGCCCTGACTATTTGTTCCGCCTCCATCTTCACTCTAAGTCTCATCCCAAACAACTCATCCGCATCCGCCCAAGTGTCTTTTGGGTGAAGGAGCGAAGTCGGGATATCAGGCTCACGCCCATATACTAACTGATATGGCGAGATTGAGCTCTTCGAGCCTCCTAACGCCGTAGAGGGTAGACAGTTCATTGCAAACGCAAATGATGGTGCTGCCTCGACCCATGCTCTTTGATTCTCCTTCTTCGTGCAATACATCTTTAGCGAGGCTTTGAGGGGTCTGTGTACCCGCTCGATTTTCCCATTTGCTCGCGGGTTATAGGCAGTAACATATTGCCATTTCATCCCGTAATACTTAGATAGTTTGTCGATGACCTCGTTATTAAAGTCCGAGCCTCGATCAGAACATATCTTTCTTGGTACTCCGATCTGTGAGATGATCCTATCGATCAGCGCCTCGGCCGTCGTCTTGCCGGTAACGTCTTTGACAGGGATGATCCACACATAGTTGGTGGCTCTGTCAATAGCCGTAAGGAGGTATTTGTAACCATCCTTCGATTCTGGAAAGGTCCCACATGATCAATGTGTATAAACTCAAACATCCCCGCATGAAGAGGAAATTCGCCAATCAGGCCGAAATTTGCCTTCAGTGGTGTTTTGTTTATCTTGCACGGGATGCATGCATCCACCGCCTGATCTATCTCCTTCATCTTCTTCCACCAGAATCGCCTCGCTACGAACATATGAGTTCGTTGTCGACCCGGATGCGCCAAAAGTGGGCAATTGTGGGCTGCGACAAATATAAATCGTCTCAGACTCTCCGGTACCCAAAGGGTCCATTTGTCCGGCTGTGACGCATAGCGACCGTGAAGGCCCTTGTACCACAGTAGACCATCTCTCCATCCCATCTCCTTCATCTGATCTTTGATCGCTTTCGTCATCCGTAGCTCATCCGGGTTCTGATATAACTGTATCAGTTCTTTAAACTCCGGATCTTGAGCCTGTTGTTGCCTCCATGCGGTAGGCGAGGCTATATGGATAGTACCATCTTCTAGCCGTACCCCGATTCTTTCCGGGTCATCGTCTAGGTCACTTCTCCGCTCTTGACGAGGCTCCGCATAAACTTCCTGCGTCTCCTCTTCCTCTCTTATGTTCGCCTTCGCATTCTCATATACCTCATAGGACCACTCAGCGTCCTCCTGGGTATGTAGCTCACAACATATCCCGTGATCCGGGCCTTGTGGACTGTACCGTAGGCCTGTGCGGTCATATCGGACTCCACTCGCCATCTCCATCGCCTCAATGTGGCTGACCTCATACACCTTGTCAGTGGACAAGTCTTCCATCTCCACCGTGGACACCAACGCCGATACTTCTGAGTTAAACTCTAGCCTAGAGAGGCTATCAGCGACCACATTTCGCTTTCTCGGTAGATGGACCATTGTAAAATCGAAACAAGACAAGAACGCTTGCCACCGCGCCAGCCGTCCCGTCTGTTCATGATTCATCAACCATAACAGGTTATGATGATCAGTTCTGACAGTAAATTGAGGTCCTCCCCACAAATACTCTCTGAGCCTCTTGAGGGCCCATACTACCTCCAACGCCTCTCTTTGCCTTGTGCAATAGTTTCTCTCCGCCGCACACAACTTCCTACTAATAAACATGATTGGGCGTAATTTCTTCTCCTCATCCTCTTGTTGTAATACAGCCCCAATCGCAAACTTAGATGCGTCTGTATCGACTACGAATTGTTTCGTAAAGTCGGGCATCGTTAACACCAGTCCTCCGTCTTTCGGGTCTTTGTAAATGAGATCTTTGAGCGCATGAAACGCTTGCAAAGCCTCTTCGTCCCACTTCTCAAAGTCTCCAAAATCTATCATTTTCTCCACTTTAGCCCGTGTTGCACCCCAATCGGGTATAAACTGGCTATAGTATTGCGCCATCGCAAGGAATGAGTGCAATTCAGTGCGGTTCTTCGGTATCGGTCGATTCATAATCTCCTCCCTCTTCTCTTTGGATATCGAGACTCGATTATGGGAGATCTCGTACCCTAAGTACGTCACACTCGTCTTGGCAAGTTGGCACTTCTTTAGATTGCACTTCAGGCCAAAAGCTCCGATGCGCCTGAATATATCGGACAAATGATCGATATGCTCCTCCATTGTGTTAGAGTATACGATAATGTCATCGATATAGCAAAATGCATATTCTCCCGCCTTCTGTCCCCGCCTTCTCATAAAGCCACCGTCAGACAAATCATCGTACTGACTGCTCAACATCTTCTGCATCGCCTTCTGGAAAAGTCCTGGGGCTTGCTTGAGGCCCATCGGAAGCACTTTCCATTGATATATTTCCATACCCACCGCAAACGCCGTCAGCCATCTGGACTTTTCCTCCAGTGGTATCTGCCAGAAGCCATTCTTAAGGTCAATGACCGAATAGAATTTTGCATTCCGCAGTACTCTCCTTCCTTCTTCTAATGTCGGGAGAGGATTTCTCTCTTCCTCCAGCACCTTGTTAACACGAGCATAGTTAACTGTCAGGCGCCATTCTCCTCCTGGCTTCGGCACTATTCTCGGTTGTGAGACTATTGAGGATGTTGATCTCTCAATAAAGTCCTCATTGAGCAGGTGTCTTGCTAGCTCCTCCGCTATCTTCGCCTCATGTATACTCAAATTCGCCCTTCGTGGTGCCGGTGACGGCTCCGCACCCGGTATTTTGTAAATAACCGCAGTGAAATCTTCAGGCTTGACACCACCTGCATGTGGAGGGTCAAAAATTTCCTTGTTCGCCTCTAATTTGGCTTTTAAAAGCTCCTTCTCCTTCTCCGTGCCTACTCCTTCTTCCAATATTTTCCGCGCCGCCTCTTGATAATCTTCATCAGACATCTACTTATGTTGCTTGAGGGGTTCTCTGTCCTCCTCCAAGCCTAAGTCCTCTTCCGAGACATCATCTAGGCCCGTCTTTTCATACGTGACCGTGTCTGGCTCATCATCTTTACCGAGCTCCACCAGCATGTCAATGAGTCTCGCGTATTGCAAAGGAGCTTTACGGGTGTAAAAACCATCAAAGCATGTGAATGCTTGCGGTATCAATTTCAACTTGTCGAGGTCTCTGAGCTTCCGCTTGTATGCACTGCTCTGCTCACGAGTTCCCATACGACAAGCCACCACTAGCTGTTGCTTGCGAGAGGTTACCGGTATAGGATGATCAATAAGCCGGTCCCTTATTTCCTGCGCCCATATCGCCTTCTCATTATATGGCAGGATAATAGTATACGGCTTATTATTTT
>WBZZ01000359.1:5000-12500 GCA_019918135.1 Paulinella micropora
ATGAATATATATATATATCATTAAGGCCATCAGGAGGAGTAGACAGCCACGGAACACCCGACACAAGAAAAGTATGTATGTATGTATGTATGTATGTATGTATGTATGTATGTATGTATGTATGTATGTCAGACAGCTACGGAACCCGACACAAAAGAAGTATGTATATGTATGTATGTATGTATGTATGTATGTATGTATGTATGTATGTACTATGTATGTATGTATGTATGTATGTATGTAGACAGACACGGAACACCCGACACAAGAAGAAGTATGTGTATCTATGTATGTATGTATGTATGTATGTATGTACGTACGTACTATGTATGTATGTATGTATGTATGTATGTATGTATGTATGTATGTATGTTGTATGTATGTATTGGAAGGTGAGACTACATGCAAGCACATAACATACATACAGACATACATGCATACATAACTAACACGTACACTGCATATATTGTCATTATCGTCATCATCATCATATTATTATTATTATTACCATTATTACCATTATATTATTATTATTATTATTATTATATTATTTATTTTATTATTATTATTTCTATGCCCCTCTCTATTGTAGGGACGGTGTCATTCTCCACACATCATCATTATCATTATCGTCATCATCATCGTCATCATCATCGTCGTCGTCGTCATTATGGTCATCGTCATCATCATCATTATTATTATTACTATTATTATTATTATTATTATTATTATTATTATTATTTATTGTTATTATTATCGTTATTATTATTATTACCATCACCATCATCATCATCATTACCATCACCCGTACACTACATACATAATATTCTACCCCCCTCTCTATGGTAGGGACGGTGTCATTCTCCACACATCATCATCATTATCATTATCATCATCATCATCATCATCGTAGTCGTCATCATTATTATTATTATCTTCATCATTATCATCGTCGTCGTCATCATCATCATCATCATCATCATCATCATCATCATTGTCGTCATCATCATCATCATCGTCTATATCTATATCTGTATCTATATCTATATCTATATCTATATCTATAACTATTTCTATATCTATATCTATGGTAGAGAGCATTTTTATTCTGCTCACACGGACGTGCCTGCTACCTCCTCACATCTATATATCTATATCTATATCTATATCTATAGCTATATCTTATATCTATGGTAGAGAGCACTTTTATTCTGCGCACACGGACGTACCTGCTACCTCCTCACTTCTTCACAGACAGGTTCATACATACATACATACATCCAGCATACATACATACATACATACATACATACATACATGCGGACGTGCCTGCTACCTCTTCACTTCTTCAGAGACAGGTAATACATACATACATACATACATACATACATGCGGACGTGCCTGCTACCTCCTCACTGCTTCAGAGACACGTACATACATTATACATACATACATACATAGATACATACATACATACATACATACACATACATACTAAGCTTCAGAGACAGGTCTAAGCTTCAGAGACGGTACATACATACATACATACATACATACATACATACATCGTATCATATTTTGGCGAAACCTTCGCGGTATTTGCGGTATTATTATTATTACTATTATTATTATTATCATTATTATTATTATTATTCCCTTGCGGGGGTGTCATTAGAGCTTATCGTCAATTCTTCGTACTCCCCTCACGGGTGAGACGATGGAGGCGCATGTGCAGAAATGCATCAGCCATTGACAGAGAAGCACCACTATTATTATTATTATTATTATTATTATTATTAGGGAGTACATAGGCCATCGGTCCTTTCCATGGGCTGATTGGTAAGCTCCTAGAGTAATGTTCTATGCCGTCACTTCCTGTATTCCACCGATTGGTGTGGAGACTTTCCTTATGGAATGGACTGGATGCACATGGCCTTTTGGCTCAGCAATTGGCAGGAGATACACTATTATTATTATTATTATTATTATTATTATTATTATTATTATTATTATTATGGACACCGTGATAGCCCAGTGGTCAAGTTCTACCATCTGGGCCCTGTCGCCAGTTCGATTCCCGTCGGTGCCACCAGTATTTTCATTGAACATACCGATCTATTTCTGGACCAGTATTTTTATTGAACATACCGGCCCGTCTGGAAGTGTTGGAAACTGCCCTTGCGGGGGTGTCATTAGAGCTTATCGTCAATTCTTCGTACTCCCCTCACGGGTGAGACGATGGAGGCGCATGTGCAGAAATGCATCAGCCATTGACAGAGAAGCACTATTATTATTATTATTATTATTATTATTATGGAGGGGTGCACAGTATGGCACCCCACGGGAAGAGGAGGTGGTTGGGCCTCTTCCCACTGGTTTCGAGGCTATGTCGTTGTGTTGGCTCCGAGGCTATGTTGTTGTGTTGGTTCCGAGGCTAGGTTGTTGTGTTTGTTCCGAGGCTCTGTTGTTGTGTGGGTTCCGAGGCTATGTCGATGTGGGTTCGAGGCTATGTTGTTGTGTTGGTTCCGAGGCCATGTCGTTGTGTTGTTTTTTATAAGACATACACCACGTGGATCAAAGGGGTATTTACATTCCGCGATCTAGGGGTTTTACCACAAAACGTCCTCATGCGCTGGCAGACCGCATGAAATGTCTGCTACCCCTGTGAGTACCTCCATGCGGGACCTACCCAGTCTCGTGGAGCTCTCACGCGGGGAAGATCAATCATTTGTAGTTGATTTCCTGCAAGGTACCCGACACTGTGCGGGTAGTAGGGACTTCCTTTTGGGGCCTTCTATGCAGGATGGTTAGAGTCACTCTTCCCTCCCCAACATACTCACTGTAGTCCCTGTTGGGTCGAGGGATGGAGGCGCATGGCCCTCGGCTCAGCCATGACAGATCAACATATATATGTATATATTATTATTATTATTATTATTATTATTATTATTATTATCATTATTATTATTATCATTATTATTATTATTATGGACACCGTGATAGCCCAGTGGTCAAGTTCTACCATCTGAGCCCTGTCGCCAGTTCGATTCCCGTCGGTGCCACCAGTATTTTCATTGAACATACCGGTCTATTTCTGGACCAGTATTTTCATTGAACATACCGGCCCGTCTGGAAGTGTTGGAACTGCCCTTGCGGGGGTGTCATTAGAGCTTATCGTCAATTCTTCGTATCCCCTCACGGGTGAGACGATGGAGGCGCATGTGCAGAAATGCATCAGCCATTGACAGAGAGGCACTATTATTATTCATTATTATTATTATTATTATTATTATTATTATTATTAATTATTATTATTATTAGTAAATCTGCCTTGGAGTGTTGACTGTGACATATTTGAGGGAAATCCCGATGAAAAAACCTAGTCACACTTGCTAAACAGAGTTCCAGCCCAATGGCCTCAAGGCGTTAAACTGTGACGCCAACTCATAACCCTTTGGTGGTAGATGCTGGGGAGGAGGGTCGTTGCGCGCGTAAAAGATCTTAAACTCCGCATATGCTGGTTGATAGCCCAGGACCCAGCAGACACCAGATTGTTATGGGTGGGGTTTCGAGGCAGCTCTAGCAACCGCGCTTGGTGTATGCACTTGCACATTCGGTGACGTCTTGCAAGAGGTTGCTGGGACTGCGGAATAACCTCGGCTTAGTGCAGTCTTGCCCTCAGGAGCTCCATCGGTGGCCCCGATCATCAGGCGAGAGACTGACACGGGGGGGTGGAGGACCTCGAACAAGGGTATTGGAGGCTTATGTCCGTTGAGGATATGCCATTAGCTGCATCAGTACGCCTCAGATATAGTATTATTATTATTATTATTATTATTATTATTATTATTATTATTATTATTATTATTATTATTTATTGTTATTATTATTGTTATTATTATTATTACCATCACCATCATCATCATCATTACCATCACCCCGTACACTACATACATAATATTCTACCCCCCTCTCTATGGTAGGGACGGTGTCATTCTCCACACATCATCATCATCATTATCATTATCATCATCATCATCATCGTAGTCGTCATCATTATTATTATTATCTTCATCATTATCATCGTCGTCGTCATCATCGTCATCATCATCATCATCATCATCATCATTGTCGTCATCATCATCATTATCATCGTCGTCGTCATCATCGTCATCATCATCATCATCATCATCATTGTCGTCATCATCATCATCATCATCGTCTATATCTATATCTATATCTATATCTATATCTATATCTATAACTATATCTATATCTATATCTATGGTAGAGAGCATTTTTATTCTGCTCACACGGACGCGCCTGCCTCCTCACATCTATATATCTATATCCTATATCTATATCTATAGCTATATCTATATCTATATCTATGGTAGAGAGCACTTTTATTCTGCGCACACGGACGTACCTGCTACCTCCTCACTTCTTCACAGACAGGTTCATACATACATACATACATCCATGCATACATACATACATACATACATACATACATGCGGACGTGCCTGCTACCTCTTCACTTCTTCAGAGACAGGTAAATACATACATACATACATACATACATACATGCGGACGTGCCTGCTACCTCCTCACTGCTTCAGAGACACGTACATACATATATACATACATACATACATACATACATACATACATACATACACATACATACTAAGCTTCAGAGACAGGTACATACATACATACATACATACATACATACATACATACATACATACATCGTATCATATTTTGGCGAAACCTTCGCGGTATTTGCGGTATTATTATTATTACTATTATTATTATTATCATTATTATTATTATTATTATCATTATTATTATTATTATTATTATTATTATTATTATTATTTTGGACACCGTGATAGCCCAGTGGTCAAGTTCTACCATCTGGGCCCTGTCGCCAGTTCGATTCCCGTCGGTGCCACCAGTATTTTCATTGAACATACCGGTCTATTTCTGGACCAGTATTTTCATTGAACATACCGGCCCGTCTGGAAGTGTTGGAACTGCCCTTGCGGGGGTGTCATTAGAGCTTATCGTCAATTCTTCGTACTCCCTCACGGGTGAGACGATGGAGGCGCATGTGCAGAAATGCATCAGCCATTGACAGAGAAGCACTATTATTATTATTATTATTATTATTATTATTATTATTATTATTATTATTATTATGGAGGGGTGCACAGTATGGCACCCCACGGGAAGAGGAGGTGGTTGGGCCTCTTCCCACTGGTTTCGAGGCTATGTCGTTGTGTTGGCTCCGAGGCTATGTTGTTGTGTTGGTTCCGAGGCTATGTTGTTGTGTTTGTTCCGAGGCTCTGTTGTTGTGTGGGTTCCGAGGCTATGTCGATGTGGGTTCCGAGGCTATGTTGTTGTGTTGGTTCCGAGGCCATGTCGTTGTGTTGTTTTTTATAAGACATACACCACGTGGGATCAAAGGAGTATTTACATTCCGCGATCTAGGGGTGGTGACGGGTTTCGAGGCGTCCCGGATACTTACCACAAAACGTCCTCATGCGCTGGCAGACCGCATGAAATGTCTGCTACCCCTGTGAGTACCTCCATGCGGGACCTACCCAGTCTCGTGGAGCTCTCATGCGGGAAGATCAATCATTTGTAGTTGATTTCCTGCAAGGTACCCGACACTGTGCGGGTAGTAGGGACTTCCTTTTGGGGGCCTTCTATGCAGGATGGTTTAGAGTCACTCTTCCCTCCCCAACATACTCACTGTAGTCCCTGTTGGGGTCGAGGGATGGAGGCGAATGGCCCTCGGGCTCAGCCATGACAGATCAACATATATATGTATATATATTATTATTATTATTATTATTATTATTTGGACACCGTGATAGCCCAGTGGTCAAGTTCTACCATCTGGGCCCTGTCGCCAGTTCGATTCCCGTCGGTGCCACCAGTATTTTCATTGAACATACCGGTCCGTCTGGAAGTGTTGGAACTGCCCTTGCGGGGGTGTCATTAGAGCTTATCGTCAATTCTTCGTACTCCCCTCACGGGTGAGACGATGGAGGCGCATGTGCAGATTTGCATCAGCCATTGACAGAGAAGCACTATTATTATTATTATTATTATTATTATTATTATTATTATTATTATTATCATTATTATTATTATCATTATTATTATTATTATTATTATTATTATTATTATTATTATTATTATTATTATTATTATTATTATGGAGGGGTGCACAGTATGGCACCCCACGGGAAGAGGAGGTCGCGGAATGTATGTACCCCTTTGACCCCACGTGGTGTACGTCTTATAAAAACAACACAACGACATAGCCTCGGAACCAACACAACGACATAGCCTCGGAACCAGTGGGAAGAGGCCGGGGTGGTGACGGGTTTCGAGGCGTCCCAGACATTTACCACAAAACGTCCTCATGCGCTGGTAGACCGCATGAAATGTCTGCTACCCCCTTGAGTACTTCCATTTGACTTATGCCCAGTCTTGTGGAACTCTCTCATAGGGAACATCAATCATTTACAGTTGATTCCTGCAAGGTATCCGACATGCCGGGCGGGTAGCTATTCAGGGATGGTTAGAGTCACTCTTCCCTCCCCAACAGTCACTGTGTGACTGTTGGGTCGAGGGATGGAGGCGCATGGGACTCAGTGACAGCCATGACAGATCAATACACTAAAATCATTATTATTATTATTATTATTATTATTATTATTATTATTATTATTATTACTATTATTACTATTATTATTATTATTATTATTATTATTATTATTATTGTTATTGTTATTGTTATTGTTATTCTTATTCTTATTCCTGGAAACTTACCGCATTTTCGCCGCCCGTCCTACAACAATATCAAGTACGTATTTATGTTACTGTACGTATACATATACAACTATACTGATACATATATTCTGGTTTCTCTAATGTGGCTTTCTTATGCAATAGGG
Organism: Paulinella micropora; assembly: GCA_019918135.1. Classification (NCBI taxonomy): domain Eukaryota; phylum Cercozoa; class Imbricatea; order Euglyphida; family Paulinellidae; genus Paulinella; species Paulinella micropora. The sequence goes on from WBZZ01000359.1 coordinate 11,978, forward strand.
CCAGGAAGGAAATAGTGAGGCAAAAGAAGGGACAGAAAAGGCAATACTGAGGGACAGAAAAGGCAATAGTGAGGCAGCAGCTGGGACCGAAAGGCAATAGTGAGGCAGCAGCTGGGACCGAAAGGCAATAGTGAGGCAAGAGGGACAGACAGGCAATAGTGAGGCAACAGGAGGACAAGAAAGGCAATATTGAGGCAACAAGAGGTACAGAAAGGCTGCTTATGGGTGAGGCAACAGGACAATAAGCAAGTATTTGTTTGCTTGGTTTTGCTTGCGCAGTTGCAGCTGCCTCTGGTGAATGACCCCATCCTTGCTTTCGAGATCTCACCCCACGCTTTCGAGATCTCAACCAGCGATTTCTCGCCTTCTCCCACCCCACCACCCAGCGGTCTGTACCTCTCCACTGCCCCCACCGTTGCGATTATGCCCTCTCAACTGCCCAGCCATTTGCTAGTATGTTCTTCTCCACTGCCCCACTACTGCCATTATCTCCTCTCCACTGCCCCACTACCATTATCTCCTC
>WBZZ01000359.1:25000-36617 GCA_019918135.1 Paulinella micropora
CTTTCTTGTTGTTGTTGTTGTTGTCTTTGTCTTTGTCTTTGTTTTTGTTTTTGGTTTCGGTTTTGGTATACATATATATTTATATACTTATTTACATACATACATATATATTTATATATATAATGTAAATTACGATTTGCTGATGTTTTGGCTAGCCGAGCAATATGAAGGCCATCAGATATATATATATAATGTAAAATACGATTTGCTGATGTTTTAGCTAGCCGAGCAATACCTCTCTCTCTCTCTCTACATACATACATACATACATACATACTTGGTCCACCGACCCCTCCCTCCCTCCCTCCCTCTCTCTCTCTCTCTCTCTCTCTCTCTCTCTCATTAAGGCCATCAGTTGGCTAGCCGAGCAATACCTCTCTCTGTGTGTCTCTCTCTCTCTCTGTCTCTCTCTCTCTCTCTACATACATACATACATACATACATACATACATACATACAAACTTACATACATACATACTTGGTCCACCGACCCCTCCCTCTCTCTCTCTCTCTCTCTCTCTCTCTCACTCTCTCTCTCTCTCTCTCTCTCTCAGTAAGGCCATCAAGAGGTGGCTAGCCGAGCAATACCTCTCTCTCTCTCTCTCTCTCTCTCTCTCATTAAGGCCATCAGTTGGCTAGCCGAGCAATACCTCTTTCTCTCTCTATCTCTCTCTCTCTCTCTCTCTCTCTCAATGATATATATATATATATATATCATTAAGGCCATCAGGAGGAGTAGACAGCCACGGAACACCCGACACAAGAAAAAGTATGTATATGTATGTATGTATGTATGTATGTATGTATGTATGTATGTATGTCAGACAGCTACGGAACACCCGACACAAGAAGAAGTATGTATATGTATGTATGTATGTATGTATGTATGTATGTATGTATGTACTATGTATGTATGTATGTATGTATGTATGTCAGACAGACACGGAACACCCGACACAAGAAGAAGTATGTGTATCTATGTATGTATGTATGTATGTATGTACGTACGTACTATGTATGTATGTATGTATGTATGTATGTATGTATGTATGTATGTATGTATTGGAAGGTGAGACTACATGCAAGCACATAACATACATACAGACATACATGCATACATAACTAACACGTACACTGCATATATTGTCATTATCGTCATCATCATCATTATTATTATTATTACCATTATTACCATTATCACTATTATTATTATTATTATTATTATTATTATTATTATTATTATTATTTCTATGCCCCCTCTCTATTGTAGGGACGGTGTCATTCTCCACACATCATCATTATCATTATCGTTCATCATCATCATCATCATCATCATCATCATCGTCGTCGTCGTCATTATGGTCATCGTCATCATCATCATTATTATTATTACTATTATTATTATTATTATTATTATTATTATTTATTGTTATTATTATCGTTATTATTATTATTACCATCACCATCATCATCATCATTACCATCACCCCGTACACTACATACATAATATTCTACCCCCCTCTCTATGGTAGGGACGGTGTCATTCTCCACACATCATCATCATCATTATCATTATCATCATCATCATCATCATCATCGTAGTCGTCATCATTATTATTATTATCTTCATCATTATCATCGTCGTCGTCATCATCGTCATCATCATCATCATCATCATCATCATTGTCGTCATCATCATCATCATCATCGTCTATATCTATATCTGTATCTATATCTATATCTATATCTATATCTATAACTATTTCTATATCTATATCTATGGTAGAGAGCATTTTTATTCTGCTCACACGGACGTGCCTGCTACCTCCTCACATCTATATATCTATATCTATATCTATATCTATAGCTATATCTATATCTATATCTATGGTAGAGAGCACTTTTATTCTGCGCACACGGACGTACCTGCTACCTCCTCACTTCTTCACAGACAGGTTCATACATACATACATACATCCATGCATACATACATACATACATACATACATACATGCGGACGTGCCTGCTACCTCTTCACTTCTTCAGAGACAGGTAAATACATACATACATACATACATACATACATGCGGACGTGCCTGCTACCTCCTCACTGCTTCAGAGACACGTACATACATATATACATACATACATACATAGATACATACATACATACATACATACACATACATACTAAGCTTCAGAGACAGGTACATACATACATACATACATACATACATACATACATCGTATCATATTTTGGCGAAACCTTCGCGGTATTTGCGGTATTATTATTATTACTATTATTATTATTATCATTATTATTATTATTATTATTATTATTATTATTATTATTATTATTATTATTATTATTATTAGGGAGTACATAGGCCATCGGTCCTTTCCATGGGCTGATTGGTAAGCTCCTAGAGTAATGTTCTATGCCGTCACTTCCTTTATTCCACCGATTGGTGTGGAGACTTTCCTTATGGAATGGAGGACTGGATGCACATGGCCTTTTGGCTCAGCAATTGGCAGGAGATACACTATTATTATTATTATTATTATTATTATTATTATTATTATTATTATTATTATGGAGGGGTGCACAGTATGGCACCCCACGGGAAGAGGAGGTGGTTGGGCCTCTTCCCACTGGTTTCGAGGCTATGTCGTTGTGTTGGCTCCGAGGCTATGTTGTTGTGTTGGTTCCGAGGCTAGGTTGTTGTGTTTGTTCCGAGGCTCTGTTGTTGTGTGGGTTCCGAGGCTATGTCGATGTGGGTTCCGAGGCTATGTTGTTGTGTTGGTTCCGAGGCCATGTCGTTGTGATGTTTTTTATAAGACATACACCACGTGGGATCAAAGGGGTATTTACATTCCGCGATCTAGGGGTTCACCACAAAACGTCCTCATGCGCTGGCAGACCGCATGAAATGTCTGCTACCCCTGTGAGTACCTCCATGCGGGACCTACCCAGTCTCGTGGAGCTCTCACGCGGGGAAGATCAATCATTTGTAGTTGATTTCCTGCAAGGTACCCGACACTGTGCGGGTAGTAGGGACTTCCTTTTGGGGCCTTCTATGCAGGATGGTTAGAGTCACTCTTCCCTCCCCAACATACTCACTGTAGTCCCTGTTGGGTCGAGGGATGGAGGCGCATGGCCCTCGGGCTCAGCCATGACAGATCAACATATATATGTATATATTATTATTATTATTATTATTATTATTATTATTATTATTATTATCATTATTATTATTATCATTATTATTATTATTATTATTATTATTATTATTATTATTATTATTATTATTATTATTAGTAAATCTGCCTTGGAGTGTTGACTGTGACATATTTGAGGGAAATCCCGATGAAAAAACCTAGTCACACTTGCTAAACAGAGTTCCAGCCCAATGGCCTCAAGGCGTTAAACTGTGACGCCAACTCATAACCCTTTGGTGGTAGATGCTGGGGAGGAGGGTCGTTGCGCGCGTAAAAGATCTTAAACTCCGCATATGCTGGTTGATAGCCCAGGACCCAGCAGACACCAGATTGTTATGGGTGGGGTTTCGAGGCAGCTCTAGCAACCGCGCTTGGTGTATGCACTTGCACATTCGGTGACGTCTTGCAAGAGGTTGCTGGGACTGCGGAATAACCTCGGCTTAGTGCAGTCTTGCCCTCAGGAGCTCCATCGGTGGCCCCGATCATCAGGCGAGAGACTGACACGGGGGGGTGGAGGACCTCGAACAAGGGTATTGGAGGCTTATGTCCGTTGAGGATATGCCATTAGCTGCATCAGTACGCCTCAGATATAGTAAATCTGCCTTGGAGTGTTGACTGTGACATATTTGAGGGAAATCCCGATGAAAAAACCTAGTCACACTTGCTAAACAGAGTTCCAGCCCAATGGCCTCAAGGCGTTAAACTGTGACGCCAACTCATAACCCTTTGGTGGTAGATGCTGGGAGGAGGGTCGTTGCGCGCGTAAAAGATCTTAAACTCCGCATATGCTGGTTGATAGCCCAGGACCCAGCAGACACCAGATTGTTATGGGTGGGGTTTCGAGGCAGCTCTAGCAACCGCGCTTGGTGTATGCACTTGCACATTCGGTGACGTCTTGCAAGAGGTTGCTGGGACTGCGGAATAACCTCGGCTTAGTGCAGTCTTGCCCTCAGGAGCTCCATCGGTGGCCCCGATCATCAGGCGAGAGACTGACACGGGGGGGTGGAGGACCTCGAACAAGGGTATTGGAGGCTTATGTCCGTTGAGGATATGCCATTAGCTGCATCAGTACGCCTCAGATATAGTATTATTATTATTATTATTATTATTATTATTATTATTATTATTATTATTATTATTATTATTATTATTTATTGTTATTATTATTGTTATTATTATTATTACCATCACCATCATCATCATCATTACCATCACCCCGTACACTACATACATAATATTCTACCCCCCTCTCTATGGTAGGGACGGTGTCATTCTCCACACATCATCATCATCATTATCATTATCATCATCATCATCATCGTAGTCGTCATCATTATTATTATTATCTTCATCATTATCATCGTCGTCGTCATCATCGTCATCATCATCATCATCATCATTGTCGTCATCATCATCATTATCATCGTCGTCGTCATCATCGTCATCATCATCATCATCATCATCATTGTCGTCATCATCATCATCATCATCGTCTATATCTATATCTATATCTATATCTATATCTATATCTATAACTATATCTATATCTATATCTATGGTAGAGAGCATTTTTATTCTGCTCAGACGGACGCGCCTGCCTCCTCACATCTATATATCTATATCTATATCTATATCTATAGCTATATCTATATCTATATCTATGGTAGAGAGCACTTTTATTCTGCGCACACGGACGTACCTGCTACCTCCTCACTTCTTCACAGACAGGTTCATACATACATACATACATACATGCATACATACATACATACATACATACATACATGCGGACGTGCCTGCTACCTCTTCACTTCTTCAGAGACAGGTAAATACATACATACATACATACATACATACATGCGGACGTGCCTGCTACCTCCTCACTGCTTCAGAGACACGTACATACATATATACATACATACATACATACATACATACATACATACATACATACACATACATACTAAGCTTCAGAGACAGGTACATACATACATACATACATACATACATACATACATACATACATACATCGTATCATATTTTGGCGAAACCTTCGCGGTATTTGCGGTATTATTATTATTACTATTATTATTATTATCATTATTATTATTATTATTATTATTATTATTATTATTTTGGACACCGTGATAGCCCAGTGGTCAAGTTCTACCATCTGGGCCCTGTCGCCAGTTCGATTCCCGTCGGTGCCACCAGTATTTTCATTGAACATACCGGTCTATTTCTGGACCAGTATTTTCATTGAACATACCGGCCCGTCTGGAAGTGTTGGAACTGCCCTTGCGGGGGTGTCATTAGAGCTTATCGTCAATTCTTCGTACTCCCCTCACGGGTGAGACGATGGAGGCGCATGTGCAGAAATGCATCAGCCATTGACAGAGAAGCACTATTATTATTATTATTATTATTATTATTATTATTATTATTATTATTATTATGGAGGGGTGCACAGTATGGCACCCCACGGGAAGAGGAGGTGGTTGGGCCTCTTCCCACTGGTTTCGAGGCTATGTCGTTGTGTTGGCTCCGAGGCTATGTTGTTGTGTTGGTTCCGAGGCTATGTTGTTGTGTTTGTTCCGAGGCTCTGTTGTTGTGTGGGTTCCGAGGCTATGTCGATGTGGGTTCCGAGGCTATGTTGTTGTGTTGGTTCCGAGGCCATGTCGTTGTGTTGTTTTTTATAAGACATACACCACGTGGGATCAAAGGAGTATTTACATTCCGCGATCTAGGGGTGGTGACGGGTTTCGAGGCGTCCCGGATACTTACCACAAAACGTCCTCATGCGCTGGCAGACCGCATGAAATGTCTGCTACCCCTGTGAGTACCTCCATGCGGGACCTACCCAGTCTCGTGGAGCTCTCATGCGGGGAAGATCAATCATTTGTAGTTGATTTCCTGCAAGGTACCCGACACTGTGCGGGTAGTAGGGACTTCCTTTTGGGGCCTTCTATGCAGGATGGTTAGAGTCACTCTTCCCTCCCCAACATACTCACTGTAGTCCCTGTTGGGTCGAGGGATGGAGGCGAATGGCCCTCGGGCTCAGCCATGACAGATCAACATATATATGTATATATATTATTATTATTATTATTATTATTATTATTATTATTATTATTATTATTATTATTATTATCATTATTATTATTATCATTATTATTATTATTATTATTATTATTATTATTATTATTATTATTATTATTATTATTATGGAGGGGTGCACAGTATGGCACCCCACGGGAAGAGGAGGTGTTTGGGCCTCTTCCCACTGGTTCCGAGGCTATGTCGTTGTGTTGGTTCCGAGGCTATGTCGTTGTGTTGTTTTTATAAGACGTACACCACGTGGGGTCAAAGGGGTACATACATTCCGCGATCAAGGGGTGGTGACGGGTTTCGAGGCGTCCCAGACATTTACCACAAAACGTCCTCATGCGCTGGTAGACCGCATGAAATGTCTGCTACCCCCTTGAGTACTTCCATTTGACTTATGCCCAGTCTTGTGGAACTCTCTCATAGGGAACATCAATCATTTACAGTTGATTCCCTGCAAGGTATCCGACATGCCGGGCGGGTAGCTATTCAGGATGGTTAGAGTCACTCTTCCCTCCCCAACAGTCACTGTGTGACTGTTGGGTCGAGGGATGGAGGCGCATGGTCCTTGGACTCAGTGACAGCCATGACAGATCAATACACTAAAATCATTATTATTATTATTATTATTATTATTATTATTATTATTATTATTATTATTATTATTATTATTATTATTATTATTATTATTACTATTATTACTATTATTATTATTAGTGCGAATGGATATGAAAGAATTATTCAACATATAACTATTCAAATTATTCAAGAAGACGGAGGCGGTTGTAATCTCTCAGGGAGTGATAAGAAACATAAAACACCCGAAGGAATTCATATTAATCCGAGGAGTAAGGATAATAATTGTTTCTTCTATGTTGTTAAGGATATATTAAATCTACCTTTGAAAGGAAAATCAAAACTTAATAAAAAAAGTATGTAATGACATTAGAAGTGAATTCAAACTTGAGCCTAATACTCCGATACCTTTATCACTCGGCTTTGAAATCTTAAAAAAATATTGTATTGAAGGAAAGTATTTTGAATTAACTGATGCAACAAGCAAACAGACATTCAAAAACTATGAAGACCCTTTAATTACTTCGGATGTGCTTTGTTATTTACTCAAAGGTCATTATATAAGTTTTATAAAAAGAAACAAAAATAAGTGTCCTAATTGTTTTACTGAATATTATAATAAACACACTTGTAATAATAAAAGGGTTTCATATGCGAAGGCGAAACTCAGAAAGAAAGAAAATCAAGTGAGGTCTTTATTAACTACTTTTGAAGAGGTTAAGTATAATAATCAAGATGAGGTATTTCATTACGATCTTGAGACATTTACAAATCAATATGAATTACACACCATATATAGCGGGCTATACCATTTCAGATATCGGATTTAAATATGTAGCAGGCGATGAATGTATTCCTAAATTACTTGATATAATTTTTGAATATGCGGATGATTTGTCAAAAAGGAAACCAAAAGCGAAATTATATGTTAATGCTTTTAATGGAAGTAAGTTTGACCACTACTACTTACAAAAAGAATTTATCAAAAGAAGAATAAAAAATGCGACCCTTATGAACAATGGTGCTATTATTTCATTAGAATACAAAAATATAAAATTCTGGGATTTATGTAAGCACACCGAGGGAAGTCTAAAAAAGAATCTTGAAACACTAGGATGTAATGTGTTAAAAGGAGACTTTGACCATGACAAGGCGAAAAGATGGGAAGAGATGGACGACGAAACAAAAAACGAATGTTTAACATACTTAGAAAAAGATGTTATGGGACTAAAGGAACTACACGACAAACTAAACAATCAAATATATGAAGAACATAAAACTAACTTAACTGCTTATATATCTACTTCGTCTCTAACTTGGAATTTATGGAAAAAGAAGATAGATGGCAAATATATTATTCAACTACCAAATTTAAAACAAGAAAAAGATTTTAGAAGGGCTGTATATGGTGCTAGAACTTATCCAAGCAAAAGACGATTTATTTCAGAGCAATATCAAAAAATACATAAATGGGGAAATCGGGTTTGATGAAGTTGTAGATTATCTTATTGATGCTGATGTTGTAAGTCTGTATCCAACGGCAATGCTTGAACTATTTATGACTGGCGAAATAAAGGAATGTGTAGGAGAAATGAAAGGAAAACTCTGGATATATAATGTTTGATTACATATCTCCAAAAAATCTATTACATCCACGGGTTCCGTATAGAGATAGTAAGGGGTGTTTAAAGTGGGAGTTAAGAGATATGAAAGACCAATGGCTAACTTCTATAGATATTGAAGATATGATAGAACTTGGCTACCAAGTCAAAATCATTCGTGGATATTACACTGAAGAAGCCGAACCAGTATTTAAAGAATATATTTCGGACTTATTCAAGAAAAAACAAAATTCAAAGAAAGGCACACCGCAGTATTTATTAGCAAAGTTATTTATGAATGCTTTATATGGAAAGACAATTCAAAGACCAATTAATTCTGTTAGTAAATACATATCAAAAAATCACGAGTATTGGAAATTCTGGGCTAAACACGTAATAACCGATATTGAAAAGTTTGAAGAGGCTAATGGTGAATTATGGTTAATCAGTGGTATTCCAAGAGATGAGCAAGAAAAAGAAGAAAAAATTACAAAACCAACTCACTACGGAGCATTTATCCTAGCATACAGCAGACGGATTATGTATAAGTATATGACGGAGGCTAATCCAGACAACAATCTAGAAAATGATTATTATTATACAGACACAGACAGCATTCAAAGTCATGTAAGAAACATTGAACGAATTAAAAGATTTAGAGATAAAACAATTGGCGGAAATGGATGACGACCTTGGAACAGATTGCAAAATAATAAGGGGATTATGGATAGCACCAAAATTGTATATGTTGGAGTATGTAAAGAAAGGGGAAGAAAAAGGTAAAACTCATTTCCACTTTAGAGGTAAAGGTTTAGATTTGAAAAAAATTAAATCCAACCGCTTATGAATTAATGGATAAGGGCGAAAGTTTAACTAATACCAGAGACTTTATAATGAAGAAAATACATACTAGCAGAAACAGCAAACAACAACATATTGAACACTTTAGCATACAACACCAAAAGAATGTAGTAAAAGTAGTTAATAAAACAAGATGGTGCGGTCGTGAGTTTATCAACGAAAATGATAGTATCCCTTACGGCTTTGATATCTGAAAACAAAATATCAATTAATTAATTAATTTTTTTCCATAAAATTTTTTACCACTCTATATAGACAGATGACCACCCTCACCAGACTATCTGAAAAATTTGGACGACTTTCAATTGAGAAGAATAAGGAATTCTTTTCAGTAAGAGATGTCCAACAGATGATTGACGAAGAAATTAAGGCGATTGAAAAAAGTAGAGAAGGCAAGCCAACCGATGTTTTTCCATTTGGTAAGTATAAAGGTAAGAAAATTCAAGATGTTGCTACAATTGACAAACCATATCTTGAATGGGTTATGAAACAGCCTTGGTTTGATAAATTTACAGACATTAAAAGTGAAGTAAAAAAATATTTATAATAAAAAATAAAATTTTGCTAATACATATATCAATGACAGACCTAAGCACCAAGCAGGACTACTTGAATGAAATTGAAAAAATGGAACCTTGACGGCGAAATAAAAAAGCCGTCCATTAAATGGTCAAAGCCCGACATTGTTTCTTTCTATGAGCAATACAAGCCAAGGGACGATAATGTGAAAGTAGTTATTCCGTTAGAGGAGACATTGACGAAAATGATGGAGGAAGAGAGCACTCCTTTTAAGGCGACTGACTTGAAAGAAACTGGAATTACGGAAATCAAGGCTAATGTAGGTGAAGAAATAGCAAATGTTTCATGTACAGAAGAAGGATGTATATTAAAGAAAGATGTTGTTCTTCAATATGGTAAGTATAAAAAATGAAAATTGAAGATGTTGCTAAGATTGATAAACCATACCTTGAATATGTAATTCAACAACCTTATTTTAATAACAAAGATGCGGTAAAAAAATATTTGTGATGATATTTGTGATATTTTATTCACCCGCTACGCGGTTTCATAAAACATCGTTTCCATTAGATTTTTTTTGCTTTTATTTTTTACTTTAATGGATTCGATGTTTTAGAATAAGCGAGAATGAGCGTAGCGAATGAAGCGCAATTCTAAAATATCTATTGGTCTTCTATGAAGTTAGCGATAACATTAATATTGCTACCAGCACCTGCCGACACAGCCTTCTGTGTGAATGTCAAAACATCGTTCGGTGTTAATTGAATATTCGTAAGTTCTGAGATTAATCTGTTGAGTTGAGGCGGCATTTACATAAATCTTAAAAAATTGTCGTTCCGTTGGCGATAGCGGTTGCTTTTGTGTCTGTATCTACGATTGAAGTTGTGGCATCAACATCAGCAAAACCAGCCCCTGTTAGTGTCCCATTCAATACCATTCTGACGACATTTGACTTAGTATCTTCATTTGTAATACTTACCAAGGATGGAAGACATTTGAATAGTTGGTGAGGCTATTATTGAATAGTGCTTTATTCCTGATACTTAAAATGGGGCTTTCAGTGGTGCTCGTTTTTTCCGTCTCCTTCCGCAGTATTTGTAATACTTGTATTAATGGTATTTGACCCCTCAATGAAATAAACTAGCACTCGCCGTTTTAAGAAATTTGTATTCCAACCGCCGCATCATTTCTCATTACTGCCGTAAAAGGTAATGTTGTATTTCGCAGGCTTACACCAGTATTAGCATTCGCATACTCAATCATATGAACTATTGAAATCACCAGTCTCAGGATTTTCAATTGAAAACTTAATAGCACCAAACCCGAGATACTGAAATTGAATTTGAAATACATTTCCTTTACTCCAGTCTAAGTCAGGCATAGCAGAAGTTCCATCGCAAGGGTCGTCCCAGTCTTCTTGGTCGATATAAACTGCAACACCTCCTTTAATATGCGCGATATTCATTCCTGCTTGATTTTTGTAAAAATAAAATCCATCGTTAAGGTCGTTTCCTATTCCAATAAATGAATAGTAATCTTTTGTATCATCCGTTGTCCATAGAGCAGTAAAGCGAGCAAGTAACACCCGTTCCAGTTCTATATTTTATTCTCCTTTTACTTACTAATCCAGCATCCGCCGTCGCATTTGCTTGAGTTTTCAATTCAGCCATATTATTCAAGAATGACACAGACGATTTTGTTTCTGTTTTTGTCCATATCCTAGTATTAATGGTATA
>WBZZ01000360.1:0-33213 GCA_019918135.1 Paulinella micropora
CAGTCGCACCGAGCTTCAGAAGATGGTCAATGTTGTGGCCAAGTTCGCGGAAGATTACCGGCTGGAAGTCAACTTGAAGCCCGGCAAGACGGAAATCATGCCCATTTACACGTCGAGCAAGGCGAAACGACCAAGTATCAGGGAGCGAGGTGAGCCCGTGGTGTGGTTTCGCGGCCAGAAGCTTTGTGTCACCAGTCAGTACAAGTACCTGGGAGTGGTTATCACCGACGACCTGAAGTGGAAGGAGCAGGCCCTGCGGGCTACGCGTGTCACTGAAGTCACCACCGCAGGTTGGTACTCTTTGTGGTGTGCAGGTGAGATACAAGCTAGGTATCGTCTCATGTGCTGGGATCAACTTGTGGGGGCCAAGCTGAACTACGCCTTCGATGTCTGGCGTGCCCCCGTATCGCAGCTCACCAAGCTGGAGGCAGCAATGCTGCGCCCCATGAGGATGATTCTCGGCATCAGCCCTAAGACAAGCAAGTGGATTACACTCTTTATGGCGCGCTCCTTGAGTGCGGAGCGTTTGCGGCGGGCGGCGCAACTGAAGTTCTATGGACGGCTGCGTGTTCTACCGGAGGAGCGATTTCCTGTCATCGCATCTCAAGTCAAATCCGACTGGACCGCGGAGGCCGAAGGCGCTATCAGGGACTCAATGGATCTACAACAAGGGCTTCAGAGGCTCCTAAATAGCTCAGAGAAGGACCTCGAGGGTTGGAGTTCGACTGTGGACAAGTGGGCCCTTCAGCAGGACGTCAAGATGGTGCAGCAACTGATGTGGGACAAGCGAGAGGCAGGCAGCGATCTTAGTGATGGCCTGCGAGTCATCCTAAGACAAGTCTTTGGAACTAAGGAGTTCCCAAGATGGGTAGCCCTTGATGATGCGCATTATAATCTGCTTCGGAGAAGGTTGCTCAGCTGCAACAACCGCCTTCGGTTGTACCGCAGCAAGTTGGTCAGTGGCATGTCCCCTCGCTGCTTCTGTTGTCATGATGATGTCAATGAGTCCCTTGCGCACTTCTTATGGGATTGCCCCATGCATGAGGCGAGACGTAAGCAGCTGTTGCTGAGTATGCAGAGGCTCGGTGGCATGGCTGTGGGGGGTGCTGAGGGGGATGGAGGGAGTGAGGAGGGTGGTGAGGTCGTAGGCGGTGAGGTTGTGGTGGAGGATGTGTTGCTTGGGCGGGAGCGGGAGGGCTCTGTGCGGCAGGGTTGGGATGATATGTCGCCTGTGGATCAATCACGATTGTTTTGTAAGCTTTTTCAGGGGAAGTCGCGCTTCCGCAGTAACTTTAGGCTTGCTGCGTTGGGGTTACAGCGTTGCATCCCCCTCCAAAGTTGGATGTGTTGTTTGGATCATATGTGTCTGAGTGTTGGTCTGCTAGGGAGGGTAAAAGGGAGGAGCTTGGGGTGGAGGATGGGGGCAAGGAGGTGATTGACCTCACTGAGGTTCCATCAGCTTCTGTCCCACCCTCTCCCCCAAGTGACGTTGATGTTGCGCGGCGCGGCCGTCCGCGCAGTGTGGACGTCCTGGCTAGAGAGAGGGGTTCGGGAGCGCAGCGTAGTGTCTCCGAGTTCTTCTCTTCAGCTAACACCCTCGCATCTAGCTCTTCATGCACTTCACAGCCCCCATCTGCACCTGCTGTTGCTGTTGCTGCTATGTCTGTTTGGTGTTCTGACAATGCGTTGGGATGGGCTGACCCCGGTGACCCAATGGAGGCACATGTCCAGGATCTGGATCTGATGCTATAGTCTGAGGAAGCCTATTATTATTATTATTATTATTACTATTATTATTATTATTATTATTATTATTATTATTATTATTATTATTATTATTATTATTATTATTATTATTATTATTATTATTACTATTACTATTATTATTATTATTATTATTATTATTATTATTATTATTATGGACACCGTGATAGCCAGTGGTCAAGTTCTACCATCTGAGCCCTGTCGCCAGTTCGATTCCGTCGGTGCCACCAGTATTTTCATTGAACATACCGGTCTATTTCTGGACCAGTATTTTCATTGAACATACCGGCCGTCTGGAAGTGTTGGAACTGCCTTGCGGGGTGTCATTAGAGCTTATCGTCAATTCTTCGTACTCCCTCACGGGTGAGACGATGGAGGCGCATGTGCAGAAATGCATCAGCCATTGACAGAGAGGCACTATTATTATTATTATTATTATTATTATTATTATTATTATTATTATTATTATTATGGAGGGGTGCACAGTATGGCACCCCACGGGAAGAGGAGGTGGTTGGGCCTCTTCCCACTGGTTTCGAGGCTATGTCGTTGTGTTGGCTCCGAGGCTATGTTGCTGTATTGGTTCCGAGGCTATGCAGTTGTGTTGGTTCCGAGGCTCTGTTGTTGTGTGGGTTCCGAGGCTATGTCGATGTGGGTTCCGAGGCTATGTTGTTGTGTTGGTTCCGAGGCCATGTCATTGTGTTGTTTTTTATAAGACATACACCACGTGGGATCAAAGGGGTATTTACATTCCGCGATCTAGGGGTGGTGACGGGTTTCGAGGCGTCCCAGATACTTACCACAAAACGTCCTCATGCGCTGGCAGACCGCATGAAATGTCTGCTACCCCTGTGAGTACCTCCATGCGGGACCTACCCAGTCTCGTGGAGCTCTCACGCGGGGAAGATCAATCATTTGTGGTTGATTTCCTGCAAGGTACCCGACACTGTGCGGGTAGTAGGGACTTCCTTTTGGGGCCTTCTATGCAGGATGATTAGAGTCACTCTTCCCTCCCCAACATACTCACTGTAGTCCCTGTTGGGTCGAGGGATGGAGGCGCATGGCCCTCGGGCTCAGCCATGACAGGTCAATATATTATTATTATTATTATCATTATTATTATTATTATTATTATTATTATTATTATTATTATTATTATTATTATTATTATTATTGGACACCGTGATAGCCCAGTGGTCAAGTTCTACCATCTGGGCCCTGTCGCCAGTGCGATTCCCGTCGGTGCCACCAGTATTTTCATTGAACATACCGGTCTATTTCTGGACCAGTATTTTCATTGAACATACCGGTCCGTCTGGAAGTGTTGGAACTGCCCTTGCGGGGGTGTCATTAGAGCCTATCGTCAATTCTTCGTACTCCCCTCACCGGTGAGACGATGGAGGCGCATGTGCAGAAATGCATCAGCCATTGACAGAGAAGCACTATTATTATTATTATTATTATTATTATTATTATTATTATTTATTATTATTATTATTATTATTTATTATTATATTTTATTATTTTATTATTATTATTTTATTATTATTATTTTATTATTATTATTATTATTATTATTATTATGGACACCGTGATAGCCCAGTGGTCAAGTTCTACCATCTGGGCCCTGTCGCCAGTTTCGATTCCCGTCGGTGCCACCAGTATTTTCATTGAACATACCGGTTTATTTCTGGACCAGTATTTTTCATTGAACATACCGGCCCGTCTGGAAGTGTTGGAACTGCCCTTGCGGGGGTGTCATTAGAGCTTATCGTCAATTCTTCGTACTCCCCTCACGGGTGAGACGATGGAGGCGCATGTGCAGAAATGCATCAGCCATTGACAGAGAAGCACTATTATTATTATTATTATTATTATTATTATTCTGATTGTATAAAGCTCCTAGAGTAATGTTCTATGCCGTCACTTCCTTTATTCCACCGATTGGTGTGGAGACTTTCCTTATGGAATGCAGGACTGGATGCACATGGCCTATTGGCTCAGCAATTGGCAGGAGATACACTATTATTATTATTATTATTATTATTATTATTATTATTATTATTATTATTATTATTATTATTATTATTATTATTATTATTATTATTATTATTATTATTATTATTATTATTATTATTATTATTATTATTATTATTATTATTATTATTATTATTATTATTATTATTATGGACACCGTGATAGTCCAGTGGTCAAGTTCTACCATCTTGGCCCTGTCGCCAGTTCGATTCCCGTCGGTGCCACCAGTATTTTCATTGAACATACCGGTCCGTCTGGAAGTGTTGGAACTGCCCTTGCGGGGTGTCATTAGAGCCTATCGTCAATTCTTCGTACTCCCCTCACGGGTGAGACGATGGAGGCGCATGTGCAGATTCGCATCAGCCATTGACAGAGAAGCACTATTATTATTGTTATTGTTATTATTATTATTTCTCCACTCTTGTTTGCAGATAACACTATACACACCCATATCA
This sequence comes from Paulinella micropora, assembly GCA_019918135.1. Taxonomy (NCBI): domain Eukaryota; phylum Cercozoa; class Imbricatea; order Euglyphida; family Paulinellidae; genus Paulinella; species Paulinella micropora. Next base: position 4,257 of record WBZZ01000360.1, read on the forward strand.
TCGTTCTATACACACCCATATCTCATCGTTCCCAGACACATACGAACGTTCTGACAGAAACACTGGCACTAGCTCACACTGATTGACTTATCAAAGAAACACCTTCCTACGTACATTCGAAACCTTCTACCCAGACATCCGTTCCCCAAAATTTCTGCTATATCATGTCTTTAAGTATGGAAAGGCCGTAAAACACGTGGCCCAAGTCGGAGCACCTACTACTACTGCCTTCAACTCACACGCGACGAACTACAGTAACCCGCACCAAGTGTCGCTGGCTAACCTAGTGAACTCATCGACGCTCAAGCTGACGGGAGTGGGTGGCGACAGCACGCTTTCCGCGCCTGCCACTGGCTCCGTCGCGCTCAAGCTGCCTGTGGCCCTGCCCAGCGCGGGCACCAAGCAGTTCGTCACGCTCGACAGCGCGGGCCAGTTCGCTACCGGTGCCACTGGCTTCAAAGGAGGAGACAGTGTAGCGATCGGGACTTCCGCGGGCGATGGACAGCAGCCATTCGCAGTCGCAATAGGCACTCAAGCAGGCGCGAGTGGACAGGGCCAGTTTGGAGTTGCTGCTGGCTACCGGGCGGGATACTCTGGCCAGTCAGCTCTCGCCGTCGCGATCGGTGCCTACTCCGCGGAGAGCACACAAGGCAATTCGTCAGTCTTTGTCGGTGCCTATGCTGGTACGCTCGGCGTACGGTCGGTTGGGATCGGCAGTACGGCTATCACGGATGCTGCCGCTCAAGAATCAGTCGCAATAGGCTACCGAGCAAAGGCAGCGACATCCCGCTCGATCGTGCTGAACGCCACGGGCGCCGAATTAGTGTCAGCTAGCACTGATGCTGCTTATATCAAGCCGATGAGGTCGGGCGCCGATTCTACTACCAGCGAGAAGGCAACACAGTGGAACAGCACGACCGGCGAACTCACCGCCTCTAAATTTACACTCCCGCTTTCGCTGCCCGCCAGCACGTCACTCGTTTCCTTGACGAGCGCGGGCCAGGTAGGTGCGTCTGCGCTCAAAGTACCGGCGTCACTGCCTGGCAGCACGTCACTGTTGACACTCGATTCCGGTGGCCAGCTCGCGACAGGGGCTGCTAGCTCGCTGTCACTCAGCGGGGCTGGAGGCACCAGCACGCTTTCCGCTCCAGCCTCTGGCTCCTCTGCACTCAAGCTGCCGACAGCCCTGCCGGGCAGCACTTCGCTAGTGACACTCGACTCCGGTGGCCAACTAGCGACAGGGGCTGCTAGCTCACCGTCACTCAGCGGGGGGCGGGCGGCACCAGCAGCCTTTCCGCTCCAGCCTCTGGCTCCTCTGCACTCAAGCTGCCGACAGCCCTGCCGGGCAGCACTTCGCTAGTGACACTCGACTCCGGTGGCCAGCTTGCGACAGGCGCTGCTAGCTCGCTATCACTCAACGGGGCGGGAGGCACCAGCACCCTTTCAGCTCCAGCCTCTGGCACTTCTGCACTCAAGCTGCCAACCGCTCTACCAAGCAGCTTGGTGTCGCTGGGCTCCGACGGCGCGCTGCTGTACGGGGACCAGGCTATCGCTCATGGTCTGAGCCTTGTAGCCACTTCGTACGTGAAGAAGCCCGACAGCATGACGAGCAACAGCTGGAACGGCCTGGTCGCGAGTGCGTCCACTTCCGGGAACGGCAATCCGTACGACGGCTTCAATACGGGCTCGAACTTTTCTTGGCAGAGCAACACCAGTACCTACAATGCCACGAGCGGCGCCTACACTTCCAGTTCCAGCAAAACGTTTTCGAGTGTAGCGTACTCCGGAGAGTGGCTCCAGCTAGATTTTGGCACCGGTGTCGTCCTGCAACAGTACTACTTGCAAGCCCAGTCCAGCGGTCTGGATAAATCGCCAAAGACATGGCAGGTGGGCACGTCGTTAGACGGCACTGCCTGGACGCTGTGGCACACTGGCTCGTACACCTTTGTCGATTGCACTTCCATCACTCTCGCACCGACAGACAACGCTAGGGCCGCCCGGTACGTGGCCATCGTGGTTGCTTCTATCAAGGCAGGAGGGAGTTCTAGCTGGTGCGGAATCAACCACTTTGGCTTTGACTACACCTCGTGCCCCGCGATCAAGAACATGGCGGCGCCGCTCGTTAGCACTGACGCTGCCAACAAGGCCTACGCAGACCTGCTAAGTGCTTCTGCGCTGAAGCTGCCAGTGTCTCTGCCCTCTGCCGGACAGACGGCCCTGGTCACGCTGGACAGTAGCGGCAACTCGGGCACGGGTGCCGCGACCTCGTTAACGCCGTACTCGTTCCCTGTCTGGAGCAACGCCTCGTCTAACAGCGCCACGTGGTCATTGACAGCCTCGAGTTATGAAACCGGTTGGGGCGATATTTGGCAGCCGTGGAGAATGTTTGATAATAATGTTAGTAATCCGGCAGAAACCGGCTGGATAAGCAAGATATTTTACAACAGCAGCGGAGTCTACACTGCGTCACTCGTCACGGGCGCCGGCTACACGGTGCAGTCGACTAATGGGGTACAAGGAGAATGGTTCCAGCTGCGCCTCGTGGACGGGACTAGCATGCGACTGAAGGACTTTGACTGGTACCCTCGCCGGGATCCGACTGGTGATCCTACCTACCAGTTCTGTACCTGGCCCCGGCGGATAGCAGTGCTTGGCTCTAACGAGGCGTCCGCTACCCCTGCCACTTGGACCGAGTTGTATCGTTCCGGCAGCGACATGCCTACTTGGCTAACCAGCGAGGTTTACAGAACCTTCACGCTCACCAGCCAGGGCTACTACAAAGTCTACCGCTTTGTCACAGAATCGCTCTATGTCAACGCGGGCGGAAATGGGTTTATACGCATTGCGGAGATCAAGCCTAGGTTTTGGACAGGGAAACAGGCATTCGCGATCGACGCTGATGGTTATATCGTGTTCGGCTCGACCCCGGAATCGCACGCACACACGTCGCACTGACGATCGGCACCTCCACTATCGCGAGCACCGGGGCGGTCGCGCTGAGTCTGCCTAGCGCGCTGCCGTCCAACACGTTCGTCTCCCTGTCCAGCGGAGAGCAGCTAGCCGCCTCTTCTGTCAGAGTGCCTCCTAGCCTGCCCGGCTCGACGTCTTTGGTCACGCTGGACTCGGCGGGCCAGCTTGCGGCCAGCTCGTTGTTGCCGGCCTCCACGCCGGCCCAGACCGCCGTTCTGAGCCTGACTTCTGCGGGGCAGATGGTGACCCAGAGCACTTCCACCACGGTCGTGACTTCTGGCTCAGTGACGCTGCCGACCTGGACTTCCATGTCGGCCTACACGCCTACCACAGACCCTAACCGGGTACTCAGCCACTCTTCCGCAGTTGTAGGCCAAGAGAGCTATAGACTTTTTGATGGTGTCGCTGCCAATAGCTGGACTAGCCTCGGCAACTACAACTCAGACGGGAGTATCAACACGACCAACAACGCCGTTACCAACGTGGGTGGCAGCAACGTGTACGGCGAACACTTTGCGCTCCAGCACCAGCGGCGCCGGTACAGAATCACGAGCTTCGCGTTGACTAATACCTCTTCTCTCGGTAGCTCAACCAAAAGCTTCACGTTGGCGGGGTCGGACAATGACACTGGTCTGGTCCGGTAACTTCTCTTTTACCACGACGTTACAGACCCTGAACTCGAGCGCGCCCGCTTCGACCGCGTTCTATTACTACCACCGGTTTATTGTCACTTCGACAAATTCGAGTACCCAGGCCGCTGTGGGGACCTTTGCGCCTGTCGTTGAGTCCGAGGGCGTGTCGGTCAATGCCACTGGCCTCACGGGCGTGGATACGCTCATGTGCGGCAAAAACACATTGAAGCTGCCGACCGCGCTGCCCTCTGCCGGCACGGACCGCGTGCTCCAAATGAACGACCTCGGCGAGTTCGAGCTGGGCACCTGGGACCGTGGCCACTGGCTGACGAGTGATACGGCCGTCACTGTTGCCAGCGGAACTGGCAGGAAGATCTCGGTCGATGGCGTAGTGAGGCTGGCGCCCGTGTACAGCAACATCACCGTAAGCCATATGCCAACAGCTTTACGACCTGGCAGAACACGTCCGGTATGGCCAGAAAGTGGCTGATCACCGCCTCGTTTAGGTTTATTACCTCGGCGGCTGCTACCAACAACCCGCCGACCAGTGGAGCCTTTTACGATATCTGGGTCGAAAGGAATGCAATGAGACCCGCGTCAAGCACCGGCGTACAGCAGACAGAAGCCAATTTTCAGGTGTCAGTTGGCGCCCATGGGCTTTATGGCAACGGGCGGTTAGCCGCGCCCGGCCTGTCGGGTATCATGGAAGTGGCAGCAAATGAGTATATCTGGTTCGAAGCCTACGGCGACACACAAGGCAGTGTCACATGGAGCCTTGTCATCGGCGGTTCGACTGCTTATTCGAGAGGCAGAGTGACTATTACGGAGATCCCGGGCTGATTTTTTTTTCTTTCGAGTCTGTATTTTTTAATTAAAAAAGAAATGGACGCTTTGCGACAAGCACTAGCCGAGAACGAAAACGAGCTGGCCGCCTGCCTGGCTCGCCGCCGGATCCTGGCAGTAGAACGAGAGAAGTTACAGCTGCAGATTGTGCTCTGTGAAAAGGTCTGTGGTTGCAGGGAGACGCGCCTGCAGATCAAGCAGTTGATCCAGCAAGAAGAGGAGGCGGAGGCGGCCGCCGAGTCTGCCGCCCACCCGGCCGTCGAGGCCGAAATGGCACTAGAAGAGACGGTCGTGGACATGCCTGACACCATCAATGGCTAGAAGTCCTGGTCTAGGCCGCGCGTACTCGCTCACTCTTTTCTCGAAAAAGTTAGCCTTGCCTACCACACCTAGCTGCTCCATGAAGGGCAAGGGACACTTGGCCACTCCGTACAGCTTTTCGCTCAGGCCCAAGTTCTGCAGCAGGCCGTCCGCCACGAACTCGACGTACCGCTCCATCAGCGTGGCGTTCAGGCCCAACAGGGCCACCGGCAGCGACTCGCTGATGAACCTGCGTTCGACCTCGACACAGCCCGCTACGATCTGGAAAATGCGCGACATCTGCAGCTTGTTCGACACGTGGTGCTTGTACAAGTGGCACGCGAACAGGCCGTGCTGCGTCTCGTCCCGCGCAATAAACTCGTTGCTGGTGCACAGGCCTTGCAGCAGGCCCGGATGCTTTTGTTTCAGCCAAAAGATGGAGGTGAAAGAAGAGGCGAACTGGACAAGTTCCACACAAGCGAACGCCACCAGCCGCTCGGCAAACGAAGACCGGGCCGGGCTGAGCCACTGTAGCGCCCACTTGGCTTTTTGTGCGACGGTCGGGACCTGCGTGATCGCATTGAACAACTTGTTCTTCTCTTGCTGGTCGCTGATGATCGTGTCGATCAACAGGCTGTAGGTCCGCGAGTGTTCGGCCTCATTAAAGATCTGGTAAGAATAAAAAAGTCTCGCTTCACTGAACTGCACTTCGGCTAAAAAATTAGCGGCCAGGTTTCTTGGATGATGCCGTCGCTCGAGGCGAAAAAGCCCAGCACCATTTTAATAAAATGCTGCTCGTCCGCACTCAATTTCTTGAAATCGGCCTGTTCCCGGCTCAGATCAAGCTCGTCTGCCGTCCAGAACGAGCGCAGGGAAGCTTCATAGAATGAATACAGGTCCGGACGCCTGATGGGAAAGAGACAAAACCGCGATTCTTCCGGCACGAGCAGTTTTTCTTCAGTGTCCATAATTCGTGCAGCTGCCGGTTGTCCAGCTTCAGCAAGGCCATTTACTCTCTTTTAATACTATAAAGGGAAAGAGGATATATTTTTTCTCATCGGTAGAACAGAACAAAGAACAAATCATGTTACAAAGACGTAAGACCGGACAACGGCTGATGCCCTCGTCGCAAGAGTCCATCACCGTAACCTCACACGAGCTCGCACTCGAGCTCAAGCGCAGCTACAGTGGTTTCAGTTGGCAGTCAGTGCCGCAGCTCATTGTTCACGGGGTCAAGTACCTTGCTCTCTATACTAATCATACTGGCGAGGAGAAGAAGTAGATCCTCATTTCCGTGCTCGTGGACTTGTGTCCTGACGACAACGTGGACAAGCTGATCCCGCCAGTGGTCGATGTCATCTCATTATCTGGGAGCTCGTGAAGGCCGCCCTCGCTTCCAACTGCTGTGAGCTGTATCCCAAGGTCTGCACGGTCATGTAGGCATCGGGATCAAGTGTCTGCCCAGCGTCACGGGCGTGCCCTGGTGAAGCCTGACCGGTTCGCCGCTCGTCACCATCTGTGCGCGCTTTGGCCAGCTTCTCGCGGTCCAGGCGGTGCGCCCACAGCACCACGCCCGGTATAACTTGCTCGTTCGAACGCACTTTCTCCAGAGCCATGGTAATCTTGACCAGCAGCACGTCCGCCGCTAATCTAAAGCGCCTTTTCTTGGCCATTTCTACGGACAGTTCATTCTTAACCATTTCAAAAAGGATCTCACAGGAGAAGTGGTGCTCTGCTTTTTGCCCAAAGTTGAAAAACGAGTTGGTCCCCGATATGATAGCTACCAAGATTAAACACGAGACGCTGACCCAATCGTAGCCCGTCCGGCCTGCTCCGCACGCCTTGAAGCCGAAATTTCCCACGATAATCGAACAGATCGCCTGCACGATAGTGGCCAACAAACCAAACAACAAAAAACGGTTGTAGTAGTAGTAGCCCGCCGAGTTGTTGAGGCGCGCGTGCAGGGCGCATTCATCCACCACACTCGCAAAGTAGGACTCGTGCCTTGAAGACCACTTCTCTTCTTCTCGCTTGACGTCGCTGTCGTCCGAGTCATGATTACCGCTCGACCGCGCTCGGATAGCCAGGATTTTATCCTCGTCCATCTTTACTTTTGTGGGTGGGAAACTGCAAGATTTAAAAAAATGTGCGACTAGTAGCAGCGCGCGCACACCGACAGCCCCCCTTGCCGACTTGCACATTGGCTGTAAACATTTTACTGTGCAAGTCGGCATGCGATCGCATGGCCGGGATTTTATCCTCATCATGGTAAACTGCAAGCTTTAAAGGAATGTGTGACTGCTGGGCCGGCGGCCACTCGGTCAACAGCCGGCTTTCGACAACAGCATCTCCCAATCCGCCTGATTTAAGTCCACCTTGTCCCTTGTGTCGGGGTTACACACCTGCAGGTGCAAGTACTTCGTCAGAGTCGGAAACACCACGTACTGGTCGTGCCGGTCCTGTGCCGAAGACTGATAGCCCCCTGATGAGGCCAGGAAAGGAATGGTCAGGCTGCCCGATTGAACTTTCGTGCCGCGCGAGACCGCGCCCGTCAGAGACACTTCCTCGTAGTTGCCGCCAGTCGAGTATGCCAGGCTTGAGCATTCCTTGATCTTGATGCCTAGCGAAGTCGGCAGACCCAATGCCACGACTTGTGGCAAGACGGTGGCCTGGCCCGGCGTCAGTGCAAAGAGCTCGTTCTGGGCCGAAGTCGGGAAGCCTAGCATGGCATGCGCGCTGTCCTCGCCGCTCTTGCTGTAGATTTTGAACTGTGCTCCCGCAGACAACGTGAACTGTATACAGCTTGAGCTTGGTGTCGAGATAAACCACTCCGATCGTCTGTCCTACTTGTACAAAGCCTTCGTTGATCAAGAGCGACTGCAGCGTGTCGGCCAGGGTCTCGCCCGTGTAGTTCTGTGACGGGATCGTGATGGTCACGTCGCCGGTGGCAGTGGAATTTAAGTAGAGCTTGTTGTTCTTAGAATTGATGTTGTACGCCGCGTTCGGGATGGTGGCCCAGATGAGCTTGTACTTCCCTTGGATCGCCTCCGACAGCGACAGCCGGAACTCGGCAGAATCGCCCGAGCCTTGCACCCGGTCACGATCTTTCGACCGGACCAGGATGTTCATCTCCGAAATGTTGCGCAGGCCGCTCATTTTCGCAGCCAACCCAAAAAAATTAATTGTTGTTATTGAACTAGTACAAGAGGAAAAAAAACGATGCTGACGCTCAGCGGCAACAAGCACAGAACAAAAAAAGAAAGTTCGTCTTGTAATTAAAACAAAGGGGGAGGAAGAAAATGAAAAAAGTCGTGTCAATCGACCCGGGGCTGAGAAATCTTGGAGTGGTAGTGCTCGAGAAAAACAACAGCACCAACGCCATCGCAGTCCTTATGCCAGCGTGCTGAGCATCGCCAGACAGGACGACACTGACAGCTTCAAGACCAAGTCCCTGTCAGCATGCCTGCACTCGATCGAGGAAGTGCACAACGCCGATGTGTGTGTGGTCGAGGACCAAAATTTCGGGAGAGCGAACACAAACCCCGACAACCTCTTGATTCAAGCGTCAGCCGGCATAACGATGCTGGCACTCGGCGCCAAGGAGCTACTTTACTATCAGAGCTCGTTCAAGTTCAGCTGCTTTTTCTCGCTTACGCCGACTATATCCGGCAGAGTTAAAGGGAAGTACAAAATTCAATCCAAAGTGCTGGCACAAAACCTCGTAGAAAGTTTTAATGTAACTGGCGAGACTAAATGCCTCACAGAGTCAGATCACTTGAGTGACGCCTTTGGCTTTGCCTTCTGTGCGCTGGTCAGAGGGACCGCACGAGGGCAGGGCGTCCAGCAGAGAGCGCCTCGCTCGCTGCCGATTGCTGCGCCTGTTGGGGTGCGGCGGAAGAAGGAACAGGAGCAGCCACCTTCTGTTGGTTCCATTTCGAGCTGATGTACGCCATGCGCTTTTTGTGCGCCATCGCCTTGACCTCGGGCGTTGCCATCTGTTCCTAAGTTTGGACAAAGAAAATATTATCAATATTCTCAAAGGAAAAAAGACAGACTTTTAAAGAACGCGTTAGACGCGGATGGCGCTCTCGGTTTGCGCTCTGGCTTGGTGGGAGCAGCAGCGGTAGCTTGTCCACAAGTCGCGCAGTTGGAAGACATCTCTAGTTTTGCCTTTGTCCTTTGTTGATAATAGAGCAAAAGAAGATTATTTTTTCTCTAATTAAAAACCCTTACACGTCCGGACCGGCCGGCGCCTCCATTTGCTCCTCGTCCGGACATCTGATCGGGAAGAATATGATGCAGGCGCACCCGATCACTCCGACCACGAAAACCATGATAATCGCCAGCACGAGCGGTTCCATTTTCACTTTGCTTTCTTTAATAATTAAAAAAATTTAAACCGAGGCCACTTCCAGGCTACCGTTACTTTCATGCAAGTACTTGAAGTACGCTGAATAGATCGTAATATCGTATAGACCGTCGACCACACCTCGTCTACCCGACACGGTGGCGCTGACAACCATCTCTTCCTGGGCGTTGTAAGTAGTCGCGGATATGTCCGGCGCCTGCTGGAACTTCAGCTTCAGCTGGTGGAAGTCGCCGCGGGACCAGAGCACGGGCTGGTCGTTCAGGTCCGTGATGGACACGGTGTACTCCATCGCCGCATTGGCCTCCCAGTCGGCAGCAGTCTCCCCTGTTCGCGTGCTGCTGAACTTGATCTTGACCCCGCACGAGCGCAGCCAGCTCGAGCTAGCCAGCAGGGTGTTGAGGTTCGTCATCGCTCCAGTTGCAGGTGAAGTGTAGCGCCGGTCGGTAATTCTGGCGAAAGTGAGGTCAGAGTCGATGTCAAGGACTGCCACCGTCACTCCCTTGAAGTCCACGGTCAGGCGGTTGGTGTCGTTCAGGGCAAACACCGCGGTGTTGGCGTACCAAGCCCCGTACTTGAACGTGACGGTCGACGCTACCGGCGCGAGGCCAGCGTTGATCACCAGGCGCTCGCGGTTGCCAAAGGTCTTGTAGCCGTCCATCACGCCGTCTAACATGGCCTTGGGGTCGTTGGTAAACGGGATCATGTACACGCTGTTGGACTTCAGGTAGGAGCTGCGCACTAGTTGGCCCATCGTCTCCTCGCGGAAAAAGCGCTCGTCGATCGGGGTCCCTTCACCCAGCCGACTGGGCTCGTGGACATCTTCCAAGTCAATCGTGGCCGAATCTCCAAACGAGTCGTAGGTCATCAAACGCCCTGTGGTGTCGTACGTGTACTGCGGGTAGTAGGTAGTAGTGTCCGTGCCGAGGTAGCTGTACGAACTCTGGTCTCCGCTCTTGCGGATGAAGACAAACAGTGCGCCGGAGTGGTGGGAAAATTGATCCAGATCAATTGCGACTCGGTCGGATGCCTTGATGCGCTGGCCGTAGTACTAGGCTGTGTACTGCACAAAGTCGATATATTTCTGCTCGGCGACCTTGCCCATCTTCTGCGCTCCGGCCCAGGCGCATCCCGTTCGGCAGCTGCGTGCAGCCCGTGATGAAGCGCATCTCGCCCAAGCTGGCAGTGCAAGGCACGGCGGGCGCGGAGTGGCCGTTGACTGCCGACTGGGCCGCCACAAAGATCGAACCGCGCGGGTAAAATCGGATTTCGAGGTCGCCACGCAGCGTGCTGAGGTCCAAGTCCATGCCGTTCAGTCAAGTGTGCACTAGCGGCAAGTAAAAGTACTGCTCGGCGTTGTTCTCCCACTGGCGGCCGCTGACCTTGCCCGTCTTGGGGTCCATGTTGACCATGTCGGCAATCTGGTCGATGGCCTCTTGTGGCAGCGTATTGAGTATCAAGTACATCATGTCGCCGTGGTAGCGCGCGATTTCAGTGCCCGTCAGGCGTTCGAGGTACTCAATTCTTTCGAACCACATAGTGGTAGGCAAGACACGCGAGTCGGTCGGCTGGCTGCCGCTGGTCGTGAACGTGACCTTGAAGCGCAACGTCGCGTCATGGATCGCACCGGCCTGGTTGTTCTCGAGGATAAAGCTAAAAAAAGCGGTGTTGCTCAGCGCCGTGGACGCAGTGGGGCGGCATCACGGTTTGCGTCCAGCAAGGGCGCGCATTGATCGCGCGAGCGTGCTCGGGATCAATCAAGATCTCCTGGCCGTTACGCGCCCTCTTGCCGGTGGCGCTTTTCTGCTGCTTGCTAGCAGGGGGCACGACGACGGTGGCGGAAGACATCGTATACGATAATATTAAGGACAAAGAAGATTTTTTTTTTTTTTTTCAGGATCATCACGGCCCCGATCGCCGCGGCACCGACCGCCAAAGGCAGTGCCATGGACTTGAGGCCGCCCTCAGCGTTGTCGCCTAGCTGCTTGGTGGTGTCCATCGCTTCTCTCGGGATGTCAGTCACCTTGTCGATCTGCTTGCCAAAAAAGCTCGTGACTGACTTGAGAGTGCCGCGGAACTGTCGCAGCCCTTCGCGGGTCCGCTCCCTCCTCTCCTCCTTTCTGCGCCCTATGCGCTGTTCGGTGGCGGCGCGGGCGTCCTTGCGGGCGGCCTTCTTGGCCGTGTGCCGCTCGTGCCTTTCTCGTGTGCGCTTGCCCATCTTTCTTAATTAAACTTGATAAGTCACGATAATTAAATTTTTCATTTTTATTTAATAGACAATGACTTGGCAGATGCGTTCCATGACTTGCGTAATTTGTCCCAGGAACTGAGCGTCCTTGGCCAGATTTTGCTTGGCCAGAAATCTTTGCTGCAGCTGTTGCAGGGCGACAGTCGGAGCACGAGTCTTGGCGGCCAGCTCAAACCAGATGCCAGCTTCGCTCTGGATGTACGCGACGAGCTTGCCGTCCTTGTAGGCAGGCAAAAAGAACTTTTCAACGGTCGCAACTTGTTGTTCCAGACCTAGGTTCCACTGCATCCGCAGGTCCTTGCTCTCGCCTGCAGACAGCAGCCCCCAGTTGTCCAGCACAGTCTCCAGGTCCGCAAAGAGCTTCTCAGCGCTTGGCGCTTGGTAAGGCCGCCGGAGGAGGTCATCGAGCGTCACGTAGTGTGTGGGCAGCGGCTTGTCGAGGTCGCACAAGATCTTTGGATGACGCAAGAGCCGTTTGCAGCAGGAGCGCACACAGCCGACCACGATGATAGCGGTTGTAACGATCAGAGCCCAGGCCAGCAGAGCTTCTTCCACTGGCATTCTTCACTTTAGACTAGCTACACAAGATTCTTTTTTTAGAAGCGGTAGTGTCCTTGGCCCGCGGGGTTCAGGTAGCCTTCGTAGAAGTACTGACTAAAAACTTCCGAAAGTGCACCGACCAAGAATAGCTGCTTGACCGCGTCGCTGTCGCCTACCATCCCAATCTGACCACGGCCCATGAGCCTGGGCAGCATGGCAAACAGCAGGCCTCCACCCGCCACGTGCACGGCCAAGCTAGGATAAGAGGCCAGCCGCCCTTCCTTGGTGCGGTTGAGGACTCTGCTTTGAATGAGGTCGATAGCAGTGGCAGTCAAGAAGGCCACGACGGCCAGGCCGGTGCTCTTGCTGACCTGCACTCCGCTGAGGCCCGGGACAGCCGAAAAGCTAAAAACTGCAGGCCCCTGGAACACGACCGGCGCGGCCGCGTAGGCGAAAGCAGCCGCAGCACCTGACCGGGCAAAGTTCTCGAGGGAGAACAGATCGCTCGCGACTTCGGACATTCCTTTCTGGAGAGATGTTTAATTGGCGTACAACAAAATAAAATTTTTTTAATTATTCAACTGCTCTTCTTCTTTTCCTCCTCTGGCGCGGGCGCGTCCAGGTTGACCTTTGCGCCTGCTGGACAGAGCATGGTATTCTTGGCGTGTGTGATGGCGGCCGTCTGTGCAGTCAGCAAAGCTAGCTCGGTCATAGGGTCCAGGCGCTGCAGACCGATGCCAGCTTGCAGCTTGGCCCGCTCCAGCAAGAAGCACCACCGGTCGTTGGCAAAGCAGGCCTCTGTCGTGCCCGCGATTTGGTAACGCGACCGGTTCGCTACCAGATTTTCGAGACAGACGAGCCCTTGCTTGAGCACTGCATCCGCCAGCGTTCCCCCGCCTGCCAAGAAGCGCAGGACCGCCGGCCCCAGCGCTGCCGCCATTGCACGGCGCCTGGGAGCACCAGCGGCGGCAGCACCCGAAGACCCTGTGCTACGGGATGACCCGAACTACAAGCTTCTCGTGGCCTATGGGCGCAGCGCCTTGATCGGACCCAAGCTCAAGAAGGCGCACATCAATTGTGACCCGAAAGCCCTGCGCAGGCTGCCGAGGCAGAAGCTGCCGCTGTTGTTGGACGAAGTCGAGGAAGTGCTCGAGGGAGAACTGAGCGGCAAGCGGAAGGGGGGGCGGCTGTTCCGCCTTTGTTTCGATAGACGGCGGTTCGAGGTTGGCGAAAGGGTCTGTCATCGTGCTTTCGTTATAGGCAGACTAGGAGGAAAAAATTTACACGATCGGCCTCGCACCACCTTCCTCGTTGATGGCCGACCAACCACGCACGGAGCCGTTCTGGCGGTCGACCCAAGACACGGACGGGATCTTGCTCCATTGCTCGTCGCGGATCTTGGCAGCCTGGTATTGTTCGATGAAACCCGCTACATTCATGCAGCCTTCCCACGAATTTCCGTGAGTTCGACGAAGCTCCGTCAGCCAGGGCAGCATAGCGCCATCGTCCCATACCTTGGCGTCTGCGTCCATTGCACAGTTAGTCGTGCAGAATTCGCGTCCGTAGACAGAGGTGATCTCGGCGGGCGTGCCCACGAGCAGGACCGCTCCCTTGTACCAAGGAGCCAGCGAGTTCTGCGACAGGCGCTGGGCCACGTCCTTCATGCCTTGGATAACACCATTACCACCTGCTGCCCCGGCCGCCGACAAGGCCGAGTAGATAATCGAACTTGTAGCGAGGGAGTCAGTTTGAATGATCGGCCGGGTCTCGATACCATGCTCGACCTGGTTGGTCTGGGCGGCCGAGGACTTTTCGTCCGAAGTATTTACGAGGGGGACAACGGGGCCTCTGTTACCACTCATGGCGACTGAGACTGTTAGTAGTTAATCTGCCCGACAAGAAAATTTTTTGAAATTATTTGCCGCCGCCAAGCAGCTGCTGCTCGCAGCGAGCGGCTTGTTCGGGTGTCACTTCCAACAAGATAGTGGCATTGGCGATGGCCGGCTGCTTGAACAATTTCTCGATGGGCGCTTCGGCCACTGTAGTCTGCAGGACCTCGATAGCCCTTTTTTCAGCGTCCTCTTGCTGTCGGCGTTTATGCCCTGCGACGCGTGCCTGTTTTTCGTTGATTTTGCCCAGGACCAGGGTCAAGGTCGGGTCAAAAAAAGCCAGGTGCTGCATTTTTCCTCTCCTTGTTTTTACAGGCCGTCAGTTTTTTTTTTTTTTTCATTGAGCGCCCTTGAACGCGTACATGATCTGATCCGTAAAGAGGGATGACTTGAGATCGCTCAATGCCGCTAGTATTCCTTCGCTGTCGTTTTGTTTGATAACCTTCCCGAGCCTCTCGGCCTTCTGTTTCTGGCCCTCCGTGAGGTCGTCAGGCAAGGCGCGCAAAATCCACAGTGCCGCGTCCGCAGCAGTGGCATTAGGGCCGATAAGCTTTCTGATATTGCCGTACTTGAACTCGTGTACCACCTCGGTTTCAGCCTCAGGTGACCACTCGATCTGCGGCAAGTGGCCCGTGTTGCTGGCTATAACTAAACATTCGACAATCTTGGGGGTATTTCTTTTTCCGAAATTTTCCATGAAGTATATGGACTTTTTTGAAAACGTGTGGAAATGAAAGGAAACCAATTCACTGATTGCAGAACATATAAAAATGATATTAAAACATGTTTTTATTAATTGTAATACACTTTAACTTCATCTTCAGAGGTGGGCAGGAACCGGTCCGACACGGTAATCTTTCTCCTTTTTCATAGTCCCGGCTACTATGAATCTATGATGATAACAATGCCCAACATGCAGAATTTGCTTTTAAGTTTGTTTATCTTTGTTTACATTAAGCATTTTACTTTATTATGATAATAAACATTGCTTTTACCTACAATAAATTCCCCCTGGGGGGGGGGGGAGGGGGGAGGGGGGAACGGGGGAGGAAGAGAAGTGCGATGTCGCCACGCAAAATACATAGATTCTACAACAAAATTTCTTTAATTACTAAAAAAAATAATAAATCTAACTCCGTAATATCATACTAACTAAATTAGAAGTTTGTTTAACTCTTGCACGCGACAAACGTTCTTAATCACGCTTTCGACCATAACAAACCTGCCAGTGCAAAAAATTACGATTAATACTACACTACTACAAAGAAAAAAAACACAAAACAAATTCAAACATCTTTCAGATGAAGGAGAAAAGTGAAAGCTATGCAAACTACCTGGTGCGTGCATTTGAAGTTAGCGCCGAGTCAGCGCAAGCGATGCTAAAACAAACTCCCATGCGTTAGGTGAGCTGGGAGCGGTGAGACCGGTGCCGCGTTGGGGGGTGGAAGGTGAGTTACCAGCAGACAGAGCGCCAGCTGCCATCCGCGCGATGAGATCCTCCAGCAAGCTTTCTCTCTCGCTCTTACTATTTTTGTTGTTGTTGTTGTTGTTGTTGCTGTTGTTGTTGCTGATGTTGTTGTTGTTGTTATCATTATCATCATAGTTTTTCTTGTTCTTGTTATTCTTCTTCATCTTCTTCTTCACTCTCTCGTTCTCTTCTTCTGAGCTTTCCTCCTCCTCCTCCTCCTCCTCCTCCTCCTTCTCCTTCTTCGAATTCTTCCTCTTTCTTCTCTCCTCTTCCCGTTGTCGCTTCTCTTGCGCCTCTTTTTCCTTCCGATCTTGCGCTTCTTTTTTCTTCCTTTCCTCCTCTCTCAACTTTCTTTCTTCTGCTAGCATTTCCTTAATGGATGCGGCTTGTTCTGACATTGCCTTGTTCACAAGATCCTGAACGACTTCTTTCGACACGCCGGCGGACGAACTACCCTGAATACAATACCGGTCGCCGTTGTTTTGAAAGAAGTCGTTCATTTCTTGCGAACAAGGCAGTGGCAGAACAAACCAACAGCAACGACAACAACAACAACAAAGAATAATAATAATAATAATAATAATAATAATAATAATAATAATAATAATAATAGTATATCTCCTGCCAATTGCTGAGACAAAAGGCCATGTGCATCCAGTCCTCCATTCCATAAGGAAAGTCTCCACACCAATCGGTGGAATAAAGGAAGTGACGGCATAGAACATCACTCTAGGAGCTTTATACAATCAGCCCATGGAAAGGGACCGATGGCCTATGTACTCCCTAAATAATAATAATATAATAATAATAATATATAATAATAATAATAATATAATAATAATAATAATAATAATAATGTTTGAAAAAAAAATGTCAGCGCTTCCCGTTAGAGAGATTATACTCGGAAAAAAAAAGACAGGGAAAGGCTCACTGATAGAATGCCACACACACTAGCTAGCCATACTAAAGCTAGTAGCTATACTCCCCTCTCTAAACTATATGCTGCGGCGCCCAAAGAGACCTTTTGACCCCCCCCCCCCGGGGGCCCCCCCTCACAAAAAAAAGAAAAAGAAGAAGAAGGAGTAGGAAAGATTATACATCCAACGACATGTCCACTTCATCAGCGTCGACCGCGGGCTTTTTGGACTTCGGCTTGCCTAGTCACGTCAGAAATTAGAAACACTGAAAAAAAAGCACACAAAAAAAGATGAAATTTGCTAGTACCTGGCTTTTTCTTGCTGGACCCCTTAGGCATAGGAGGCTCAGGGGTCTCTTCTTCTTCAGGGACGTCTGGAACGTCTGGAACATCGTCGACGTCGATGGATTCTGCACAAAGAACCAAACAATATTACATACATCCTTCATTTTTCATTACATACAATGTTGCTACCGAATCTCAGTTTTTTTGGCCTGCCCGAAGAGCGAGGCTCAGTCGGGCCCTTTTTTTGATTCTTCTTCTAACGTTTCAGGCGAGCATGCAGTAAATATGCAAAATAAAGAAAAGGAAGATGCCAAAAAAAACAAAAACAAAAACAAAAAAAAAAAAAAAAAAACAAAAAAAAAAAAAAAAGATGGAGCTGGTGGAGAAAAAGAATAATAACATGTATATGAAGAAGAAAAAGAAAAATGGAAGAAGAAGAGGAAGAAGAAGAAGAAGAAGAAGAAGAAGAAGAAGAAATGACCTTGTTTGCTTCGTACAGAAGCAAAAGCTCCCGCTTCCGCCAGTTGCAAATCATAGGCGGGTTCGTGGGGTTACCGACGTAGAGGAGCCACGCGGGCTTCACCTGCTTCTCGAAGTCCATCGGCGACGGATCAAGCATGCAAGAGTGTTTAAGGTTAAAACCAAAAAAACCCATGAGCTGATATTGGATTTCGTCAGCCTTGCCATCGCCGTCAGTGTCGACCTCGCGCGCAGCAAAAATGAAGCGCTTCGATCCTGCAACATCCAAGTATAAAAAATATGTGCAGCTTGTGAATTTTGAAAAACATACAGTACCTCGATTGACTTGCGCAGGAGTCTTCTTGCGCCAACCAATGGGAAAGACAATGAAGAGCCTGCAAATAAAAAATAAACAATCAGTTTATAAAAATCTTTCATACTTATAGGGAAAAAGACCCGGGAGCACAAGGTGAAGTTTCACCCTCACATGTCTCCACTTGCGTGGACGCCTTCAGTTCGAAATTGTTGTACTTTGTAAGTGCAACGTCGAGCGCGAGCGCCCCCTCCCGATGTTTGTTGTCCTCGGATGTGAACTTAAAGAGCAAGCTAATTCTTCTTCTTCTTCTCCTCCTCCTTCTCCTCCTCCTCCTCCTTCTTCTTCTTCTCCTCCTCCTTCTTCTCCTTCTCCTCCTCCTCCTTCTTCTTCTTCTTCTTCTCCTCCTCCTCCTCCTCCTTCTCCCTCTTCTTCTTCTTCTTCTTCTCCTCCTTCTTCTTCTTCTTCTTCTGCTCCTCCTCCTTCTTCTTCTTCTTCTCCTCCTCCTCCTTCTTCTTCTTCTTCTCCTCCTCCTCCTCCTTCTTCTTCTTCTCCTCCTCCTTCTTCTCCTTTTCATCCTTCTTCTTCTTCTTCTCCTCCTTCTTCTTCTTCTCCTCCTCCTTCTTCTTCTCCTTCTCCTTCTCCTTCCCTTTGTCCTTCTTTTTTTGCTTCTCCTTCTTCTCCTTCTCCTTCTCCTTCTCCTGTCTCTTCTGCCTTTTTGCGGGAGGAGCTTCTCCCAATCCGTCGTCCCAGGGCACAGGCTTATTCTTGAGCAGGATCCCTACGATGCATGCATTATAAATACATACATACATACATAATACCTTGTGCATTCCAGGTGTAGCTGAAGCCGCGGACCAACTCCTCCAAATCGCCTTTGCCCTGCATGTTGCACATTAAATAAATAAGTAAGTAAGTAAGTGAGCAAGCATATACCAGATCATGCTTGCAAAAGACGGCGTGGGGAATCTCCACACAATCAAAGGGCAGCACGTCTGCAGACCCGTTGATTTTAAGGAACAATTCCCCACGCGAATTTTTGAGAATGGCTTGCAGAGTCTTGGCAATGTGCTTCGTAGACATGCCAGAGTCAGAAAGTGATCCTACACGTTGACAAACGAGCAAAACGAGTTGAATTCCAAAGACATAACTACCAGTCAGCGCCTTCAACCTTAAAATTTTTCTCGGGCCGGTCTGAAATTTGAACGTGTGGAAAAAGGGTCGTGTTATTATCAAACTTTTGTGCAGAGATTTTATTAAGAGCATGACATTTCGAGAAGATGTAACAGCATTCCCGCTCTTTCCCCAGCTCAGAATGAGCGGGAATGCTATTCTTTTTTTCTGTACACAACAATCTGTGGAAAAAACTCTGCACAAAAGTTTGTGAAAAGCGACCGGCATGATTTTGCATTTCCTTCCTACGTACTCTCAACTCATGTCATCCCTTGCATGTTTCTGCTATAACGTGTTTGTTGAAGCTATAAATGTCATTTCCTAACATTGCACGACCCAGCTTAATCTATTTTTCATAAACCAGCAATTCGATGAAACTCGTTTTTGGATTGCTGTTTTGCAAACTTTTGTGCAGAGATTTTATTGAGAACATGACATTTCGAGAAAATGTAACAGCATTCCCGCTCTTTTCCCAGCTCAGAATGAGCGGGAATGCTATTCTTTTTTTCTGTACACAACAATCTGTGGAAAAAACTCTGCACAAAAGTTTGTGAAAACCGACCGGCATGATTTTGCATTTCCTTCCTACGTACTCTCAACTCATGTCATCCCTTGCATGTTTCTGCTATAACGTGTTTGTTGAAGCTATAAATGTCATTTCCTAACATTGCACGACCCAGCTTAATCTATTTTTCACAAACCAGCAATTCGATGAAACTCGTTTTCGGACTGCTGTTTTGCAAACTTTTGTGCAGAGATTTTATTAAGAGCATGACATTACGAGAAGATGTAACAGCATTCCCGCTCTTTTCCCAGCTCAGAATGAGCGGGAATGCTATTCTTTTCTTCTGTACACAACAATCTATGGAAAAAACTCTGCACAAAAGTTTGTGAAAACCGACCGGCATGATTTTGCATTTCCTTCCTAGTACGTACTCTCAACTCATGTCATCCCTTGCATGTTTCTGCTGCAACGTGTTTGTTGAAGCTATAAATGTCATTTCCTAACATTGCACGACCCAGCTTAATCTATTTTTCACAAACCAGCAATTCGATGAAACTCGTTTTTGGATTGCTGTTTTGCAAACTTTTGTGCAGAGATTTTATTGAGAGCATGACATTTCGAGAAGATGTAACAGCATTCCCGCTCTTTTCCCAGCTCAGAATGAGCAGGAATGCTATTCTTTTCTTCTGTACACAACAATCTGTGGAAAAAACTCTGCACAAAAGTTTGTGAAACTGACCGGCATGATTTTGCATTTCCTCTTCAATATATTATTATTATTATTATTATTATTATTATTATTATTATTATTATTACTATTATTATTATTATTATTGTTGCTTGGAGCTGCCTTGCGGGGGTGTCAGTAGAGCCTATCGTCAAATCTTCGTACTCCCCTCACGGGTGAGACGATGGAGGCACATGTGCAGAAATGCATTCGCCATTGACTGAGAAGCACTATTATTATTATTATTATTATTATTATTATTATTATTATTATTATTATTATTATTATTATTATTATTATTATTATTATTATTGAGTCTTTGGAGCGGAGCCGCGTCACCGAACGGCCCCGTGCTACCAATGGAGGCACATGTCCGACAGGATCAAAGGCCAATTGACTGATAAATCTATTATTATTATTATTATTGTTATTATTGTTATTATTATTATTATTATTATTATTATTATTATTATTATTATTATTATTATTATTATTATTATTATTATTATTATTATTATTATTATTATATAGCATAGTTTAAAGAGGGGAGTATAGATACTAGCTTTAGTATAACTAGCTAGTGTGTGTGGCCTTCTATCAGTGAGCCTTTCTCTGTCCTTTTTTTTTTTTAGTGATTCCCTCTAACGGGAAGCGCTGCCATTTTTTTCATGTGTATTTCAAACTTTAGGTATGCCATGCTGAGGGCTAGCAAGGCGCCGATATATGTGGCACACCGTGGTGGTGGCTACGGAGTCTTTGCTGATAAATACCTTCCTCCTTCTTTTCAGCTTGGGCTCCTCGAACCAGGAGGAAAGTCTTTGCGTGCTGCAGATCATGCTGCATTTTCTGATCATTTCACTATGAAAATTGGGAGTTCCCTGCAAACAGGGATGCATCCAATTAAATTCATTAACGAATCGAGCAGGAATGCAATGCATCTCATCAACTCTTCATCGCAAGGGTTCAACAAGCTCGACGATGACACTTGCCGACCGAACGTGAAGGTAAATTATGTTAGTTGTTACATACATCCATGCAATGTAAGTTTTTGTTACGTGTGTTGTATTTTTTTCTATAAATATTGTTGTAAATAATGTCAGGTCAGCAAGGGTACTCCTATTGTGACTGTCACCACCGCAATATCGAAAGATCAAGAGATTTTGCTCAGCTATGCACCTAATCCAGACCTAGAGATAGCTACGCTGCCAAGCGATGCACATCCGGTCTGGTTGAAAGAGGCTGCCAAGGAAGGAGCTAAAATCCCAGTTTTCCTGTTCGAGACTGACATTGGTCATGTATGTTTCATCGTTCCTGAGAAAGAACATCCGCTTCCACTTAAGTCAATTTCCTTGCTTCATGAAGCAAAGGTTGAACTTTTAGCGTCGGTCAGCAGTATTAGTTCTGATGGAAAGCAACCGCTCTCCAGGTCATCATCTATTCCGCCGGAAAAAAAGAGGAAGCTTCTCGACAGCGTGTCCTCAATTTCAGATAGTCGCCGCACGCTTCTGCCCAGGGAAAGCTCGGACATTACAGTCATCACAGAAAAATCAAGCTTGAGTGATGCACAGGTAAAAAATAAATAAATGAAAATTATTACTGAGAAGATTCTTTTTTACAGGCAGGTGTTCCTGACGTTGATGCTAACCTCGACAGCTGGAAACAGTCAGACAGTTCTACTGTCACTACAGGATATGATGTTAGTAGCTGCAGCAGCTCTAGACTATATCTTCCTACTGGCTCCATGGTAATTTTTTTTCTCTACCTGTCTATGTTCATGCTGGTTAATGTTCATAAGCGATCTTGTTTGCGTAGAACGTCGACGAAGAGTGTTCAGATACGGATTCAAACGGTGATGCTGCATCTATCAACCCTGGATTGCTTCCTCCTCTGGTCGGCGTGGACGATGCGGAATTATCCAACGAGCTTCGATTGAACTTCGACGAGCTTATGGAATCGAATGAGCTGTTGTATAACATCATGAGATTATCACCAATTCCTTACAGCAGACCACGTAAGAATCCAACGCGCCCCTACACGATGAAAAGTCGCACGAAAGGTGCAGTGAAGCTTCAGAGACCGTCTGCGCTCCAAAAACTGTTGGGGATTACCTTCGCCGACTTGGACAGGGAAGTTAAGTCTGTCTGCTGCAAAAAGTGGAAGTGTTATTCATTTATCGACACGCGTGATGTGCTTTACACGAGAGCGAAGAATGCGTCATCGTCTCTCAGTGAGCTTTATTCTTGGGCAGCTTCGCAGCTTGAATCGTTTCAAACAAAAACTGGATCGTTTCAGTATATGTATTTAACGGAGGCTGTGTGCAAAGTAGCCTGGCAGCGTATCTACGGGATCGGTGATAAAGTTTTGTCAAGAGCACACAAACTTCTTGCAAATAACACGAAGGTTTTGACAAAAAGCTACTCAACCGTTCCTGAAACAGAAGATGTGGTAGCAGTATTACTCTGCGAGAAGTTCATGGAGAGTTACCCGGAGATATGCAGCGACGGAATATGGAGGATGCAAGAAATGGCTCAGGACGCAGGAGTCCAAAACTATGTTCGCGAGAATTGGAAAGATATGTGCCTTCGGTTTGGTTGTTCGAAACGAGTTGATCCAAATAATCCTCCGACAGACAATACGATCAACAAAGTTTGGCGCATGGATTTTCCGCACGTCAAGTTTGTCAGAGGTATTATGCATATTTTCGTTATCATTACTTATTACAGGTTTGTTTTGCAGAAGGAGATTTCTCAAAATGCGAGATCTGCACAGAGCTTGCTGCTGATCATTCTAACGGTTTCAGGACTGAAGTAGAAGCTCAAGAATGGCGTCGCCGTAGCAGGCTTCATCACAAAATTCACAGGGCGTGCCGCGTTGCCAGCATGCAGCGCAAGAAGGCAGCACCAGCAGATTTTGCTGCCACAGTCATATCAGCCGATATGAAACCGCCAGTGAAGATCCCATCTTGCCGCCGCGCCGCGAAAGATTTCAAAGGAAAAATTGTGTTTCGCCTTTGCGTTGGAATCAATACCTGCTACACTACCGATACGCATTTTATTCTGACGTACCTTGAAGGCGCGGTAGAACACGGCGCGAACAGCAACATTACTATGCTTGCCGCACTTTTACATTGGCAACTTTGGAACCCTCGCACAATGCAAGCGTGGAAATTATATCTTGAGTGGGACGGAGCTGGTGATAACACCGCGTGGGCGATGCTGGGTTTCCTTGGGCTCAATGTCGTTGACAGAGGAATCCGTTTCCAAGTAGAGTCACATCGCAAGCCACCAGGGCACGGGCACGATGGAGATGATCAGGAATTTCGAGTTATGGATATCGGGTGGAAGAGCACCTTCCTGACAACTAACATCGCTCAAGCGTTATTAAAGCTCATTCTTGCATTCAAGAAGCAGCACAAGAAGAGGCATGTGCTGGTTGTTCTCGGATGTAACTACGACTGGATGACTCATTTTAGCCCGTGTATGAACAAGAGTTTCAAAAACTACAACAAACCCTTGGCATATAGAATCACCAAGAAAGATCCTGACGCTTTGCCGACTGTAGAGATCGCTACTTGGGGAGACGCACAGGATTTTCATGGAGTGCGTGATGATCCCAGAGGAGAACCGATCAATTTGTTTATCGGACGCCCCGGTAATAATATTATCTATCTTTCTCTTTCTCTCTCTCTCTCTCTCTCTCTCTATATATATATATATATATCTCTTTCTCTCGTTCTATCTATCTATCTCTCTCTCTATTTATGACAGCGACCGACATGCCTC
Source organism: Paulinella micropora (assembly GCA_019918135.1). NCBI lineage: Eukaryota > Cercozoa > Imbricatea > Euglyphida > Paulinellidae > Paulinella > Paulinella micropora. The sequence goes on from WBZZ01000360.1 coordinate 27,673, forward strand.
CCAAGCTTCCAGTCGGCTACTTCGTCAATCCGCGCCTGAAGAAGGATATTCGTGCTTTGGCTACTAAATACCTAGGGCCGGATGAGCGAGCACATGTGGAGGAAATGTTAGCAGGTGGAAATTTGACCAGAGTAGAGGTGGATGGAGATTACTTCGAAGGCGGCCTGCCCGGCCGTCCTGCTCATATGTCCTGTGTCGATGCAAAAGGCAAGGAATGGAGAGCAGAATTTCGATTGATCGACGAGCTACCTGTAAATTGGATGGAGTTGCCTCAAGAACGACAGGAGAAAATGAACGCACTTACGCGTTTGACCGATGAAGAGCTGCTGTCCTTACCACGCACTTATTTTGTTAATGAAGGACGTCCTCCAGCTCACCCGAGATGGCGTGGTGCAAGACTACTAGCGAAGAAAAGCAGGAGCAGGATTTAGCATTTGGAAATGCTTCTGAGCCTTGGCGGAAAATTCTCACGTTGCTAAGATCGTCAGAGGAAAAAAAGCAATTTGCGTCCAAGCAGATGGTAGTTAGCGAATTGAAATCATGGATGAGAATGCATGGTGTTGCAACGCAAAACTCCGATCGGAAACAGTTCAAGAAGGCAGAGCTTATTGAACAAGCGTGGAACCATTTCGAACGATGCGACTGTGGGTTCCCTGAGGAAGAAGAGCTTGGTGCTGCTCAGCCTGCAGAACCAGTGGCAGATTCAGAGGATGACTTATCTGATACTTCATCTTCCAGTTCATCAACTGACTCATCGTCTGATCGATCTTCTGGTTCAGAGGAAGAAAAGCATGGTATTAGTTTTCTTCTTCTTCTTCTTCTTCTTCTTCTTCTTCTTCTTCTTCTTCTTCTTCTTCTTCTTCTTCTTCTTCTTCTTCTTCTTGTTCTTCTCCTCCTTAACATGATGCTATCCATATTGTAGATGATTCAGATCGCTCCGACGCAAGTTGGAGAATGCGTAACTCAGGAATCCGTTTGCGCGGACGTCGCCGCGCACGTCGTGCTGCGGGTGGACGTGGACGTGGACGTGGACGTGGTCGTATGTGATTATTTTTTTTGAATGAATTTTTCTGGGTCCGACTTTTTCATAATGGTTTTTGTCTAGGGCAACTGCAACTGTAACGCTTCTTCTAAAAACTGAAATTAGAAATTTGTTTAACTCTGATAATGCACCAGAATCTGATGTGAAGCGTCCTCCCTCCGACCCATTCCCCCCCCCACCCCCCCCCCTCCCCCCTCTACGTACCAGCGTACGTCACAGCGGGCAAACAGAATTTTTTGAAGGTAAAACCATGTCTTAATATAGTAAAATGCTTAATATAAGCAAGAATAAACAGTAAAAGCAAATTCTGCATGTTCGGCATTGTTATCATCATAGATTCATGGTAGCCGGGACTACGAAAAAGTAGAAAAATTACCGTGTCGGACCGGTTCCTGCCCACCTCTGAAGATGAAGTTAAAGTGTATTACAATTAATAAAAACATATTTTAATATTATTTTTATATGTTCTGCAATCAGGGAATTCATTTCCTTTCATTTTACACACGTTTTCAAAAAAGTCCATATACTTCATGGAAAATTTCGGAAAAAGGGATACCCCCAAGATTGTCGAATGTTTAGTTCTATGGCGTGTGACAGGAGGCCTTGCATTGTGTCCGTTGTCACGGTTCCTGCTGTCAACAGAAGCTTGCCCGTGCCGAGTGCTAGGCCACCTACGCCCTTTACGAGTTTTGCTCCTGCGCCCTCTAGTAGCTTGCCTCCTTCGCTTGCTACGCTGCCCACGCCCATCGCCAAGTTGCCTACACCACCCCCCAAGCCCGGCGCAGCGCTGTTGGCTGCGCTGCCAATCGTAGTACTGACCACGTCGGCGGAGCCGCCAACGAGAGCACCGATCAAGCTGCCGACCCCTCCACCGACGGCCGCGATCGTGCCCAGCGCACTGGCGACCTTGGTGGCGCCGAGTGCATTTCCGACCTGGATAGTCAGGACCTTTTGCTTGTGTATGGCCAGCTCTTTCTGTTTTTGCGCCAATTGTTGTTTGGACATTATCCCTTTTTGTTCCGCCTCCGCGAACTTGCGGCCGCGTCAATCTGGGCAAGCATCGCACTCTTGGCCTCCTGTAGCTTGGCGGCGTTGGCTTTCGTAGCTACTTTACTCTTGAGCTCGCTCATTTCCTTAGCGTCTTGTGCTGCCTTTGCCGTCAATTTGTCCAGATTTGCAATTTCCTCCTTGGCCTTTTCTCTTTGGACCTTGGCCTCTGCCTCTTGCTTGGCGGCTTGGGTAGTGGTTTCCAACAAGTCTCCCTCAGTGTCTAGCTTCTCCTTGGTGGACTCGTTGAGCTTTTTCTTGGCTTCTACTTTCTTGGCCTCCGCTTCGGCTAACTTCTTTTGTTGCTCTGCCTGCTTGAGAAAGGCGGCGGCCTCTGCGTCTAACTTAGCCACTTCATATTCATGTTTTTCGTCTTCGTACAGTTCTGTGGCCTGGTGCATCGCCACTGCCACGTCGATTGGGTCGGGCTATTTTCGTTGAGTGCTACTTGCAGCCGGGAGAGAGCAAGGTTGAGTGCCGGGCTGGGAACAAGAGCGCCGGCCGTGGGCTCGAGCAGCTTGTCTTTCCATTTGGTAAACGGGTCTGATCCGCCCATCATGGTAGAAAGAAATGAGCCAAAGTTTGTGTCCTTGGTAGCCTGAAGGAGAGTAACCGCGTCGGCCCTGGTTTGTGGCGTAACGTACGATGGCATGCTCTTGTGCGGCTTTGTCGCGGCCGTCGCGGGCTTCTTGGCAGGAGGAGGGGGCGGCTCGTCTTCTTCCTTGCCCTCCTCCACTTGGCCGTCCTCGCTCTCTTTCGAGCCTTCTTTCTTCGGCTCCGCTGCCTTTGGAGGCTCCTTGTCCTCCTCCTTCGTCTCCGCCATCTTTGTCGACTCTTCTTCGTCCTCCTTCGTCTTCTCGGGTTCGTGCTCTTCCTCCTCGGTCGCACCCGATTCATCCTCCTCCTCTTCCATCTTCTCCGGCTCCCCCGCCTTCGGCCCTTCTTCCTTCTCCTCTGTCTTCTCCTTGTCATGTTCTGTGGTCTTCGGCCCCTCCTCCTTCTCCTTCGCTTCTGTGGCCTTCGGCTCCTCCTCCTTCTTTTTCTGTTCTACAGCCTTCGGTCCCTTCTCTTCTTCTGTCTTTGCGGGCACTGCCATTGCCGGCGCAGCCTCTGCCGGCTCCAGCAGCTGCATGGCCGCGCCGAGGTTAGGATTTGCGTAGTGCATGAGGCTGCGGGCCTTGGCAGAGACAGCCACGGGGCCCTGGTTTTCCGGCCGCTTGAGCCGCTTCGGCATGGGCGATTCATCCAGCCAGGCCGGCCTCTTCCGAGAATTGCCTGCTACCACCGGCCGGGCGCTGATCCACGGACAGCCAGGCGTAAACATCTTTCTTTTATTGGACAAGCCGAGAAAAAATTTTCACTTTTATCTGTCATGCGGCTAGCCCCTTGTCTATTATCTCTTTTCTGGCCTCCAGCTTGGCTTTCTTGCTTCTCATCTCCTTGGCATCATCTGTATCTCCCCAGGCGTCTTCTTCGTCCTTGATATCTTTCGTGAGCTTGGTTATCGCTTCGCCTGTGCGACCAGGCCCTCAGTTTCTTTTCTTGTTTGGGAGTCTTGTTCGCTTGGTACGCCGCCACCTTGTCCTTCGCTTCCTGTGTTTTTTGGTCGACGACGCTGCTGCTGTTGCTGCTGCCATCGCCGCCGTTGAGTGATGCGTTTATTTTGGCCATGGCCGAGCTCAGTGCACCGGTGAGGCCGCCGCCTGCTGCTGTGGCGTCGGGCTTTTGTGTTTTGGCATCCGGCTTTGGTGCTTTTTTCAGCGTCGTGCCTGCTTTGATCTGAGACAATAGGTCTGGCTTGGCGCTGCTCTTTTTGTCCGTCTTGTCGTCGTCGTGCATTACGACAGCCGCGCTGCTGTCAAACGACTGGAGCACCGGCTCGGCTGGAGGAGTCTTCGCGTCAGCGGCGGGCGCGGCGGCCGCCGAGTTCTTCTTGTCGTCGTCGTCGTACACAATGACAGCCGCGCTGCTGTCAAACGACTGTAGCACCGGCGTAGCGGCCGCTGAGTTCTTCTTGTCGTCGTCGTGCACAATGACAGCCGCACTGCTGTCAAACGACTGGAGCACCGGCGCGGCATGCGTGGCCTTCGCATCAGTGGCAGCTGCGGCAGCGGCAGCCGGCACGGTTACTGGCGCGACCGCATCCAGCACGGCCGAGAGCTGCGGGTTCGCATATTTCATGATTTCCCTGGTCTTGGCCGCCATCTCGACCGATCCGCCGCCCACAAAGCCTGTGCGCTGCTTCTTGAAGGAAACAGGCGCATCGCTGGTAAAAGCACGGCCGGCGTGCCTCTTGCGCCAGGGCTTCATTTTGGGTCGAATCTTTTTATCAAACTGTCTGGCGGCGAAAATAAAAAAAGCCTGCTACTTCTTCTTACTGACAACGGGTTTCTTCTTGGCCGGCTTCCTCTTGGCCTTGTTGAGCGCTGCCTTTACCACGGCCTTCGCCGGTTCGGCTTGGTCGACTAGCAAGCGCGTCCTGTCACTCAAGACTAGCTGCATATCTTTTTTTTAAATATTCGGCGAGAAGTTTTAAAAAAATGATGCAGCAGCAGCAACCGGAAGGCCCGGTCGAACGGCTGCCGGAGCCGGAACAGCAGCTGGGCGAGAAGACAATCGAGGAGAAGATACTTGACTATGTCGATAAGCAGAAAGACAAAGGTAAGAAGAAGAAGAAGCAGCAACCGGCAGAGCAACTGCAGCCGACCGAGTTCAAGCGGAACATCGAAGTCTTCTACCCGCGCGAAAAGGGAGCGGGGCAGCTGTTCGTGCTAGTCGGCAAATCGGAACGCGGCAAGACCCATTTCCTGAAATGGCTCCTGTACAGCCTGTGCGCGCGCAAGAAAGACCCGTTCCAGTACGGCCTGGTCATGGTTCGCACCAAGTTCAAGAATAGCTTTTCTTTTCATTTTGCGAGCGAGCAGCACTGCAAAATTTACGAAGGGTTTCGAAATTGGACATCTTGCAGAACTACGTGGAAAACCTCAAGAAGCGCTATCTCGAGAACAAGTACCTGGAGCCGTCGTTCATCGTGTTTGATGATTTAGTTGGCATCATCGACTCGACCGACCGCTGGATGCAGAATTTTTTTGGCACATATCGCCACTATAACATCACGATCTTCATCGCGGTGCCGCAACTCCGTATCACCAATTATGCGCGAACAGACCAGTCATTGCATCATGTTTAACTCAAAGGTGCAGCGGACCCTCACCAACCTGTGGGAAAACTACGGACAGCTTTTTCCTAAAAAAAGAGTTCTTTGCGCACTTGTCCAACGCGACAGACGAGCGCCACGTCGGGACACGGCACGCGGCCTGCGTGTACCACGAGCATTTAGACAGGCTGGGGCTAAACTATAAGTCCTGGCTCGCACCCGCTTCGCTGCCGGACGGCGAAGTCATCTTGCGCGGGCCGGACCCGCCCAAGCCGCCAAGCCGCGCAGACATCCA
>WBZZ01000361.1:0-48042 GCA_019918135.1 Paulinella micropora
TCAGCCGCCGTACATGTACTACTAGCGTCTTACCCTTTCCCTGTATTCGGTATGTCAAAGCACCTACTTGTTCTACAACAGTGTAAGGGCCTTGCCACATCGGGAAGAGTTTGACGCTAACCAAGTTGGGTACCTGGGGTACGTACAGGAAGACTAAGTCCCCTTTATGGTATTCCCCCGACTCATACTTGACTTTGTTCGGCGTCTGCCGGTTTTGTTTGTGAGCCTCTTCGGCCTCCCGCGCCTTCATGACGTAGTGTCTGGCTTCCGCCGTGACTCGTAGGCGACAGGCCATCAGCTCATCATGCTCCAAAAAGCCCCCCTCAGGGAGGTTTGGTAAAACCAGCTCCTCCGGGATCCTTAAGTGCTGCCCGTATACCAGGAGATTTGGGGAAGCGCCCGTGGCTTTTCCGCCAAATGCCCTCGATGCGGTGTTGTTCATGGAGAATACAAAAGACGGTAAGGCCTTATGCCATATGTGCTGATTATCGCGACAATACTGTTGGAGCGCGGCCTTGAGCGGTCTATGGACCCTCTATTGCCGTTGCTCTCTGGTGAATATGCAGTTACGTATTTCCACTTAAAGCCCTACACTGTGGACAGCCGAGCGGAGAGTTCGTTCGTAAACTCCGATCCCCGATCGCTGTACACATTTTTCGGCACCCCGGTATATCGGAAGACATGGTCGACCAGGGCCACGCATGTCGATTCCGCATCCTTTTCCACCACTGGTACCGCGAACACATAATTCGAGAAGCGGTCTATGGCTGTCAGGATGTACCGATAATTGTGGGTCTCCGATCGCGGTAGCGGTCCTACGTAATCAACATGCAAAGTTTCGAACAGGTTCTCAACAAGCTTATATTCGCCATAAAGGCCTCTCTGAGCGTTGTTGTGTGGTGTCTTGGTTTGCTTGCAGTGTTCGCATGTGTCGACTGTGTCGGCAATAGATTTCTGCATGCCATGCCACCAAAACCTGCATGAAATGAACCATGACATTTTATCCCTTCCCGTGTGTGAGTTGAGAGCAGAGCGGTGAGTGGCTAAAAGGATCGCCTTGCGTAACTGGGTTGGTACCCACAGTGTCCACTTTGAAGGCGTCTTTTCCCACTTACCGCCTGCCCCCTTATACCACAGGAGATTGTCATGCCAGGTCATCGTTTTCTTATGGGCACTTATTTCTCTCATCTCAGGATTTGCTATCGGGTCAATAGCGTGAGCAATGAAGGGGCCCCATTCCTAGAGCTCTTCGCCAACTGACCAAACACCTCGGGGCTCGCCACCGTCATATCCATGTCATCCAGCTGGAGAGCACTGGTGACTAGGCTTAAAGGCCCCTCTGTTCGGTGTGTTCGCTCGGCAGCCGCAATAATCGCTGACCTTTCAGGGTGAACATGCTGGGGTATCCAGAACGACTGCGTCCTATCCTCGAAAAATGCGTTAAAGGAGTGTTCATGTTCATGGGTCTGACCCGGCTTTATATCCCCCTCGCTGAGGATGTCCGACTGGGTGTCGATCTCCTCCAGCAGGTCTTGCCAGTTCTCAGCTTCATGTTGCGCGCAGCACACGCGACGTATGGATTGCTGGTCCAACAGCTCAGCTTGAGAATCGGGCCTATATCCTGGTGTCCAGCTTTGCGCGTTGGTGGCCATGTATGCCATCCCCGTCGGCAACGTGTCTTTGAAATCTGCTGTATGCTCCGTGGCCGTCCAGTCATCATCGGCTGTCCATCCGACTAGGCAGGCCGTGGGAGTTTCTAATGCAAAGCGGTCTAATCCATCGCCTACGGAGCCTTTCACCCGAGGCATCCGTGATAGGCTATCTGGGACCGTATTTTCTTTACCTTTTTTGTACTCGATGGTGAAATCATACAAGGCCAGCACCGACTGCCATCGGGCCAGTCGTCCCGTATGTTCTCGGTCCATGAGCCATCTAAGGTTGGCATGATCTGTTTGAACCAATATGTTCGGAGCACCCCACAAGTACTCTCTCAGCCGACTGAACGCCCAAACTATCGCCAACGCTTCGCGTTGCCTGGTGCAGTAGTTGACTTGTTCGGGCGTCAACTTCTTGCTGACGAACATGATCGGTCTCAACTGTTTGTGGTCAGGATCGTATTGTTGTAAGACGGCCCCGACCGCGTATTTCGACGCGTCGGTTGCTACAACAAAACGCTTCTCAAAGTCGGGGAGAACCAAGACCGATCCGCCCTCTGTGAGGGGGTCCCGTGTCAACGCCTCCTTCAGCTTTGTGTATACCTCCGCCGCCTTTGGCTCGCCATCCGGGTCGCCGTGAAGGCAGAAGTCCCGTAATGGTTTGACGAAGTCCTGGAAGTTCGAGATAAATTCCGAGTACACCTGTGCCATACAGAGGAAGGAGTGCAGCGCTGTGCGTGTGTTTGGGCGTGGAAGGGAACGGATAGCGTCCCGCTCTTCCGGCTTCAACACAATTACCCCATCCCCCCTAGATAATCGATGTGGTCCTTAGCAAGCGAACACTTCTCTAGGTTCAACCTGAAGCCGAAGGCTTCTAGGCGTCTCAAGATGTCCGACACATGAACCAGGTGCTCCGCTTCTGTCTTTCAATAAATAACGTTATCATCGATGTAACAAAAGCTATACTGGTTGGTATGTCCGTAAGTTTTGGTGAACTTCGGATCACCATACTTCGGGTCGGACAGAGCTTGATTCATGCAATCCTGAAGGATAGCCGGGGCGGTTTTCAATCCCATCGGGAGGACTGTCCACTGGTACAGTCTCCCGCCGACGGCAAAGGCCGTCAGTGCCCGACTCTCCACATCCAAAGGGATGTTCCAGTATCCATTCTTCAAGTCTAGCTTTGTAAAGAACTTAGCATCCCGGAGTCGATTGTGGCCATCCCGCATACGGGGTATTGGTGCCTCAACGCTCTTGATGATCTTATTGAGCCTCGTGTAGTTGATGCAAAATCGTTGCTTGCCATCCGGCTTTGGCGCAAGCCGAACCGGTGATCGGCACTCCGACCACGACGGTTCTATTAGCCGTTTAGCCAACATATCTTGAATCATTTCCTCGCAGATCTGCTGCTCCTTGTAACTGAGGCGCGATCCGCGGAGACGAGGCATCGTCTGTCCCACTTGTCGCTCTAACTTAGCAGCAGTGTGCGTCACGCCGCCGGCTACAAGGGGTCCAAAAAGTGTCTTATTCTTCAGAAACTGAGCCTTGAGATCCCGAACAAAGTCTGGTGACCCTGACTGTCGCGCCACAACTTCGTCGATGATCTCTTCGACCGGTTTCTGGTCTCTCGGGTCAACCGGGTACTCTAAGATGGAGTCCGGATCCTCAACCTCATCCTTTGCGTCCCTGCCTGGGTATCGCGTGGTGGACTGGTTGTCCCATGTTGCAAATTCCTGAAGTTCTATTAACATATCGGCGTATTGTTTCGCTGCCGACTTGTGAAAGAACCCCGGAAAGATCTGAAAGGCAATCTACCGCATGCATCCACCTTTCGGGTCAGTAGTTTGGTTCTGTATGCCAGACCATCCTGCCTTGATCCTAATCGGAATGCCATGAGTGGTTTAGCCTGTCGACTAGGTATCGGTATTGGGTCATCGACCACCCTATCCAATACATCCCTCCACCACATCACGGTGGGGTGTATCGGTAGTATAATGGTGATGTCTTCGCCCCGATCCAACCTGTCAGCCAAAAGTTTCGGCACCTTCGACAGGTTCTCGGGCTGTATAGGCTCCGATCCCTTGTACCATAGTTTTAACTTTTCCATCACATTATCGTCCTCTGTGAGGCGTTTAGATGCATGGAAAACCAAGCTCGATATGACCCTTATGAATTCATGTGGCCGTTTGTGCCCACCCCCATATAGGTAGGTTTGGTCAAAGCAGTGCCATGATTCATCCTGCTTCCGCAGCAGCAAGATTTGGGCCTCGCGCTCAGCTGCTAGATCCTCGAAGCCCGCCCATGGGCCGGTCAGCTCCGGGACATAAGCATTCGTGTATACCCATGCTGTGCCAGCGGGCGTAACACGCTGCTGTGTCCGTATATCATGCGGTATGGGGGGTGCGGGTGGGATCAAGGTCACCTGCGCTCTCCCCCTATACGGGTGATCTACCGGACGTTCTGGACTAGGGTTAAGTATGGGGTATTCTGCCACGTGTCGGCCCCTTCCATACTTAATAACATCCTGCCCCAATAAAAGCTGAGCTTCCATCATCTTCAGATCAGTTTACCCAGCACTATTGTTCCCGGGATATCTGGCACCACCAAGACGTGTATTGTGTATGTCATGCCAGTCGGCAATTCCACCGTCAACGGAATACGACCAAGTATCGCACTTCTAGCACCCCGGATATATCCGAGCTTCCAATCGCGCGTGAAATCGAATAACTTTCCGAATTTATCTATAAATCTTTTTCCCGCGAAGGTGATTTGTGCCATGCTATCGTTACCGGTGTCCAGGTGGGCGTTGAGCTCCCGCCAAAATAGACGGGTGTAGCTCATGTCCCTTGCCTCCGCTGCAGGGAGGTCCTGGGGTTCGGCTGTCGACATGAGGGCTTGTTGCAGTTCCATCTCAGCATACCTGCGTGCCATCCGGCGTTGTGCATCGCCAAGCTTGTCCGGGTCCACCAAGGGTGTTAGTCCCATCTGGCTTACGACCGCCGGAGCAACGCTTGGACCATCCCGTGGGCCCGGGAGCACTACAGGATTCTGTGCTGAATGGTGATGCAGTATACATGTTGTCTGTGTGTGGGGGAAGTTCATGGTCAATATGCGGTATATTCGGGTGATTAATATCGGAACCGGCCACCTTTCCCGGGGCTAGCCGAACACCACGACCGAGCAAAGACCATTGAGGAGCTATTTGCTGTTTTGCCCTGGCTTTCATGTTAATCACCTTGTTCTCAAAAAGGGCTGTTTTCTGTAGTGAGGCGACTGGGATGGAACCTGCCTTGCTTACGCAGGTGCGCTGTGCGGACACGGCAACTTAGCCCGTCCATTTTACCATCATCCTCACTAGCCGCCTGTGCGACATCGTCTTCGGGTGGAGATGGGTGAGGGTCCGCCTGTTCATTGTTGCGGATGGTCGTCACCTCAGGTGAAGGTGTACGGCCACGACTACTGTTGTGCCCCTCTGTTATCTCTTGCCCACCCCTGCCGTAGCAGTACTATTGACTGTGATCGAAAGGTCTGAGACCCCCGCAATACTATCTACTTGCGGTGTAGAAGGGGGAACAGCAACCCTAGCCGTCGGTGACTCGATACTGACTTGTGTCACCTGACCTGGCGTTGGTGTAGCCTCCATTCTTACTGTCTTATCTGCTACTGGTGCGGGTGGGGACACAGCAACCCTAGCCGTCGGTGACTCGATCTCGGCTTGTGTCACCTGACCTGGCATTGGTGTGGCCTCCGTTACCGTCACCCTATTAACTAGTGTTTCTGTTACTACTGCGCCTGTCCCGACAACTAGTCCATCACCCTCTGCGGTGGCTATGGATTCCAACGGGTGTGCAAAACGCACCCGCTTACGTGCCCCGGAGAGTGTCCTTTCCGTTGATTGTCTAGGACTTGAATTTGCGCTTCTTGGAGGACTTGTGTCCTGCTGGCTGGCCTTGGCCTGCACAACACATGTGACGCGTTGCTTGCGTTTGCGTTTGCGTTTGCGTGCTGTGGGCTTACCCATCTGGCTCAGGAGTGTCTCCTGACCGGGCATGTATGTCGCGAGCTTGTCGGCCGCCGGGAATTGGCTCTTGAGCATTTCGGCTTCCGCATCGAAGGTGGCGCACCAACTCGCCACGTGCCCGTTTGGCATCAGAGAGACCCGTCCGTGTTTATCAACGTCTGGGAATGGCAAGTTCATGTGTGCCTGCTGTTTCGGGCAAGGCACCCAATGGCCATCTTCCGGCCTCTTGACCTTCGACTCTCCCGCCTTGTATCTGCGTATATACCGCCTCATCGCTATTGGGTGCTGTGGGGTGCCCGGGAATGTGTGCCATCGTTGACACGACTTTCCCATGAGGCAGGGCCATACCCAAAATCGACGTTCTGGTAAGCAGTTAAAAGCCAGTGCGTGGTGAAAATAATCACACAAAGTATTAGACTTGACCGTTGGTGGGTTGCCAAGGTCGTCTAACCTCTGTACCCCGTACAGGCATCCAGCCGGACCAGGGTCGATGGCTCATGAGCTGAGAGGTTGATTGGTTTGCCGTGGGATTGTACGTGTTTTCTTTTTCTTTGTCGCCGGCTGACGTGAGGTCGGGGCCCCTTGTGTCTGGCTAACCGGCGGTGGTGTGGGGGGTAAAATGGGGGGTGGTAGGGGCGGTGGTGAGTAGAAGGGCATGCTAAACTGTGGTGCTTGGTAAGTATGAGGTGGTGATGTCAAGCCCACCGGTGGTGGAGAATGAAATCCCGAAGTGGATTGTTGGGCGTATGGGTTAGGGCTACCCCGCGCTGGAGAAGATGTAGACGCGCATGGGTTTGGAGAGTGTCGCGGCCCCTGGCCCCAATACGGGTTCGAGGAGCTCGATGAGCTCGACGACGATGACCAGTATGGGTTAGGTGAACTCGAGGCGGATCTCTGATAGGAGCTGGACCCCGTATAAGAGTGGTCCCCATGAGGTGGATGTGACGAAGGACAGTATGTCGAACTGGGGTTCGTTTGCCTTGGCCTGATTATCAGGCAACGACAATCCTACAGCCTGCATGGCCTGCAGCAAGATGTTTGCCCGCCGCATATGTTCGTCCTTGTTCGATTTAGAGCCGAAGATCTTCTTCACAAAAGTTGCATTCGACGCAGATACTTCGACCAATCGGTCAACGCGAAAACTCTGAAGCGAGAATGCGCGGTCATCGGCATCCTGTGCCTGTGACAAGACGTATCTTTCCCCCGTTGTTCGGCCTTTGGTGGTCGTTGCTCTAGCGATGCCCTTAAGGACTGCCACTAATAACATCGCCGAATCAGCACGAACTAGGGGCGTGATCAGCTTTTGTGGAAGGTCCACGATTTCGTTGTGTGGCACATCGGCTTCCCACATATGTTGTGCCATTGCCGACACCAGGTCGGCGACGATAACAGGGTCGCACATGAAACCCCAGTTGGCCCCCTTTACAAATTGTTCGAGCAGGTAATGAGGTCGGCTGGGAGGCTTCAGTAGTCCCCCTTGGATCAATCGACCCGCTTCCTCATCCCATTGTGGCCACTTATGCGTTAACAAGTCTTGGGATGCCCAAAGACTGGCTTTGTTGGCTAATATCTGTTTAGTGTCAGCAGCGGTTAGGCTGAACTGTCCAATCGTGTTGTCTAGACACGTATAGCCCAACAAAAGCAAAGATACCTTCGCCATAATCAATATTGACTTGCGGGTTATACTTGCTTTAGTCAAAAGTTGTGGCCTTGTCGAGCTGAGTCAGAGCTCCTTCGACCAATTTGTCGTTCGCTTTCTTTTGTTCTTCCGTGGTGTTTGAAGGTCGGTTGTGTCCGCCAGCCCCTGGTTTCCCTGGGGCGGGACAACTACCGTCTTGTGAAAGAAGACGAATGTCGTTCCCTCTGGGACGACGGTTGCTCTGCCATCATTGCCATATGTGACATGAACCTCGTTCGCTAGGCAAATTCGGAGGATGTCACTGATGGTCTGTGCTACTAACTCGCACATAGCGAGGAAGTTGCACCAATAGAGCTTGACTGCCGGATGGGGAGCGATTTTCTTTTCCACCGCCTTACCACCTCTAACCGCCTTTTCAAACACCATGTTGGCCTTGAAGTATTTGAACGTCGTCGCCATCCTACTCACCCAGGTCCACTGATGCTGTTCGATTGTATCAAGCAGCTCGTTAAGGGTGTCCCGGGCTTGGGCAGCTGCTGTTGAATCGTCCTCAGAGGGGAGAAGCTGTTTCTTCCAGCTCTTGTGCTCTGTGAGGGTGAGATTCCAAATTGCAACCGCAGCACTCAGGTTTCGTGCTGAAACTATATTTCGAGCTTGTATCTCCGAGATAAACACCAGCAACCCTGCCGAGTTGGGCCACTTTGTGTCTGTAGCTAGTTCTTATCTGGGTCCTGTGTGAAAGGAAAAAGGAGAGAGGGTTGCAGATCCTTTTTCTCGACGAATAAGGTATTCGGCAGAGCTGGATACCTTTGGTGGTTTATCTGCCACGCCTCGTCTAATATGGAGTCACGCACGGTTGCCAGAACCCTGTAGAGGTCCATAACATGATGTATGGTAGCGGTACCATTTGCAGTAAGGCTCGGATTGAACAAATGCATTAGTCCAATAGCCCCTTGTATCGAGGGTTCCTTGAACATACACCTGTACCACGTTGCCTTTTCGTACGTATTATTTGGGAAAAGATGCATCGAGTTTTCGTTTGGGCCATGTTCCTCGTCATCTTGAGGGTTGCCTGGCCATCCCTCGGCTGGGCCTCGGTATCGGTCCAGCACCACCTTCATTTGAATGCACGAGCCGGAATTACCAACCCATTGTCGGGCCCTCTCCATTGGGAGCGAGGGACAGGTTCCTCCTGTGCTCGTCCTCCTCCCCTTGCGGGAGTGGTAAAACCGCCGCCTGTGGCGGGCGTGTCGTTACCGTCTGCTTCGTCAGACATGTCGAGTTTTATAGCGATGGATGATCTCGTTTTAGTGCCTATCCACGCCATGTTCAGTGTGCCCCTGAAGGGTTGAAACGAGCAGATGGAGTCGTATGTTCTCGTGTTGGGTAAGTGTGCTGTTGTGTTTGTCTTTTGTTGTCGTGTGTTCTGTTCACTGTGTCGTCAATGCTTGTGTCAAGCACGATGTTATACAACCGACAACCAACTCACACCCAACACAACAATCAACAAATAACAGTCAAGGAATTGGTGGACTCACCCTCCCCCTCTGTCGGGGGAAGCCTTGCTGTTCCTTCTGCCAAGCCAGACGATGTGTACGTGTGCACCCTGACAAAGTACACCACACTTGTGCTTCACAAACAAGTCGGTTAGCAACCTTACTCCACCCTCGTGCGTACACAATCAAGAATCGTTCAAAAAGGTTTTCAATGATCCTTTCTGGGCTCAGCCCAATAGGTCACTGTTATTGTACTGTTGTGAAAGAACCTTTCCCAACTCAAAAACCAACCGAAGCTTTGCCTTTTTGAGTTATGGGGGGTGTGTTTGCGAGTGTTCTCGTGCGTGTGTATGTGTTTGTGTGTACCGAGTGTTGCTGACTCTTCACACAACAACGGCTGATGCCTTGTGAGTTGCTCGGTGTCTGAGTTTTTGTTCTTGGTGACCTATTTGACACCACACACACGTTGATAGTGCTTGGGTGTGATGTGAGGTGTGTGTCTCGTCTGTGTGTCTGCGAGAGTGTGTATGCCTGTATGTGTACCGAGTGCTGGTGACTCTTCACACACTTGTCGTTGATGTCTTAGGAGCTGCTCGGTATCCGAGTTCTTGTCCTTGCTGACCTTGGTGACACCACACAACACGTTTGGAGTGTTTGAGTGTGATGTGGGGTGTGTGTTTCGTTGTTTGTGAACAAAAATGAAAATTGTTCCCAAAACACACTCCTTTTTAGCCGCCCTGTCTTCAATTTACACTCAACTCCCCCGGCCTATGTCTTAATAGACTGACCTACCACCCCTTTGAGAGATGGCTACCTTCTTTGGTGTGGGATGGGTGTTGTTTGTATAAACAGGTTTTATGCCAAAGGAATAGGATTCTGTACGTGTGTTGTTTGTTTGTTTTCCTTCTGCCTCGTTGCACGTATTGACGTGTCAACAACGTTTGTGTGTGTTACGTGTTTGTGGCAGTGCAAACAAGAGTTAGAGCGTGTAATTGTTGGTTATTCTCCCCGTGAGGAGTATGTGTAGGTATACGTGTAGAAGTGTTGACAGAACTGATAGGAGGGTGTTTTCCTTCTCCTTGTGTGTGTTTGTTCAGCACTCCTCTGTCTCGACAATGTGTCGACAAGCACACCAGTGAGCCCCCTAATGTTTCTGTCCCACTAAGTACACTTTCTATGCCTCCCTACACACTCCAAACACACTGCCTGAGGTATCAAAATCGTACACACAATGAGTGTCTTGTCGTGCCGCTTTATGGGCCTCTGTGCAAGATTTTACCGTTTTTGTGCACTGCAAGCTACTAACACCTCCCCAACTCTTTTCCTACACTCCTCCACTACCTTTCCTTCTTGCTTTGCTTAGGGGAGTGGCTATTTTTCAAATTGCTGAATTGAAATTTGGAGGATATGAAAATCTAGGCTGGGACTCCACTTTTGTCGGTTATAATCAAAAGATATTATTTAATGTAAGCCGGGGTATTTATCCTTCCAATTCCACAGCAATCTGAGAATAACCTAATCTTCCTCCTCTACAAAGAGAGGAAACCAGTATGGCGGAAAATGTAGGAGACTGTCAGAGCCACGAAACAAAAAGGAAAAAGAGAGGCATTTCCGGCTAGTGTCACCCCTAACGACAATATTATACTGCTTAAAAAAGTAGTACCGGTTATGAATCGTAATATTATCGTTTTCAACCGGCTCAAAAGTATATAAATAAAAACGGATATAACTACATTTTAAAGAGATATAGCTCTTTTATACATCACTGTGTATAGGGGTATAAGAAAAGGTCGCATATTTACCTATCTGCACCTACAGAATACTAGTTACTATGATGGCCTACACTGTAGAAACTTTATTAAGAAAAGGGCGCCAAGGGAACGGCCCGAATACATACTAGGCCGGACATAAGTAATGGCTCTAACGACACGCATTACATATGCCGGACCATACTGACTAACCGATTAATTATATTAATAGGTCTAACACCTTAAGAAGTTGAACAGTATAGAGGGTATTATAACTTGAGCCGGTTTAATGTCTCCCAGGCGTCCCCAGTTGACTATCTAACCAGCTTCAAACGTCCTTTAATAGGTAATTCAATCAATACAGACAAAAGACCGCCAAACAAACGAAACAGCCGTTGCAGGTCACTAAGTCATAAAATAAAAGGTATCCACACAGAACATATTGGCATTGGTGCCACCAATGCCACACACACCAGTAAATATCCCTTTTTCCTTACTATGAACTATTAATATTAACTAACGCATATACCGGTTGTATTAATCCCATCACCTAGTTCACTTCCCAAGCTCCCCCTTGATGGCATTAATACCAACTCTCAAACACAAAAGGTCCTATTGTGCGCCTCACCGTTCACTGTTGCGCAATCCTCTCAATCAACTTCGAGTACTTTGGTCCCCGCTGCCGCTTAGTATTGACATCACCATACTTGTCTGCGGAATCAATCTTCTCCAACATTGGCCCCCGGCCTTCCCGACCAGAATCATAGCATTGACATAAGCGTAGCGCAGGTCAATGTGATCCAACTTCTGACGGTAAATGTTGATCAATGGCTGCCTTGTTATCTTCGTATACCACAGGTGGTTTCCCCCACCCTTGCTTGGCCAAGTCCTTGGCCACTTTTCCTCCTGCAATCCCGTTGATGAAGTTTGCTATCTTCTCCTGGCCATGTAGACACGCATCCAGCGCGTAGATCTCGGCCTCGCAGGTCGATTCTTCCGGAGACGCCTCCAATGGCATGCGTACATGATCCTCCGGCATCTTTTCCTCTGGGGGCGGCAACGTCCCCACCGCCTCCGCTTGCAGATCCTGCTGCTTTGCTAACAGCTTCTCCCGCCTTTCCTTGCCCCGCGGTCCACGCGGCTTCGGTAATTCCACAGTGATGGTGCGCTTCATGCACACCGGGTGCACCGACCCCCCTAGCATGAAGTGGATTACTGCGAGTCGGGCGCGTCGATCGCCCCAATCTCCCTTCCAATTCGCATCCGGGTACGATGTCAGGCGAGTGCTCTCCTTTTGGTAGAACCGGATTCCCCGCCTGGCCGTACCCTGAAGGTAACGCATCACCTGTTACGCCTCTTGAAAGGGGAACTCCTCAGGTTTTGAGGTATAGCGAGCCATCTCGGCCACCGGCCCAAGCGTGTCATGCCGAGTCACCCGCACCCAGATAAGTATCCCGCAGATATGATAAGGCGAGAACTCCTCCAGTACACTTGGTACTCCCACCCTGCACCCGGGCATCAGCCATGGCGAATCCACAGACGATAAGTCTTGGTCTTTAGACGCTCGCTGGCTTCCTTGATGAACGTTTCCTGAAACAACTTGATGGTCCGGCCCAACTCCGGATGCCTGCCGTCCTCGATGTCGATTCCAACCACACCTGTTGGTAGTTCGCTCTTGAACACCTTGAAGCGGATTTCCCCTGCCGCCCGGAACTCCTCCTTAAAGTTTGCCTTTTCGCTGCTGAAGCCCATCATGATGTCATCCACATGGACGAACCTAATGTCGGGCTTATCCTGCCCCGAACGCCAACGGAAGAAGAAGAAGCACGGAAACGCTTTGTGCTGCTCGTATCCTTGCGACACCATAAAAGGCACCAGCACTTGCATCCACCACTTTCTTCCCGCATCCGGTCTCCCGTAGAGCGCCCTTACCATTTCCCAGACATACCCCTCCTCTTCAAAGCCGAACGGTGGTACCAGGTAGGTAGGTCGCATTCCCGCTTCTTCAACCTCGGCCTCTATGTAGGCCGTGCCTACATCGAACTTGCCCAATACTAGGTCGTAGAACGTCACCAACATGAAGAAGCCAAGTATAGTCATGGTGCAGGGGGTCGGGAAAGTGCGTTGCCCATAGTGTTCTCCTTGAACCATGGAGTACCCCTTTGCCACCAGCCTACTCTTGTACTTTAACACTTTTCCTCCCGATTCCTTTGTCGCATCGGCGTATCGTCCCCGGCACAAGTCCCGCGCCGGTACTGACTCCCTCTTGCTCCTCCATAAACATCCTTGCGCCCACAGGGTAGCGATTTCTTGGGCTCGAGCATCCTCGAACTTTCCGGAAGCAGTAGCTTCCTTCTCCGCCACCGGACGAGTAAACGTAGCCGCCAGCGCCCGTTCACGTACTGCCCACTTAAGGATTTCCGTGTCTAGCATTCTCTCAACTTCGTTTTCTGTTTCCTCGCCTTCGAAGCGCACGAAATGAGCCGGCTGCAGCTTCTTGCCTTTGCGAATGGGATCACACTCCCCTTCCACAGCAGCCTTCCGGGTCTTACTCTTCCACTCCGGGCCATAGGTCCGCTTGGCCTAATTCCAACCCCACTCCTTCGCCGGCACTTCAACGCTCATACCGCGGGTCACCTCCCGCTTTTCGTCCGTTGGCTCCTTCGGCTCAGGCTGTCTTAACTTTCCTTCTTCTTCGAATTATAGCTCCTCCATGTCATCACTGATCGGAGAACCGAGAGCCTCGTCCACCTTCAGTCCGGCGGCCTTCCATATTTGAATTATGATAGGCCATGCGGGCTGATCCTCGTCAAAGTTGATTACATCCCGCCATCGCTTGATCTCCCCCTGGACCAGCACTACGTGCGCTGAGGTCTCCAGGTCTAGCCCCATCCAAGCGGCCGGCAACGAGCGATCTTCCTCCTTCCTCAACCCATGGTACTTTTTGTCGAGTACTACGTGACAGAGGCACCCGAAGGTGTGCAACAATGATAGCCACTCCACTTCCTTCTCATAAGGGAACATGGTGAACAACCTCGGCTCCTTGCCTCCCGGTGGCGGTGTTAGGTTGTGTAGCAATCCAACGTGCATTAGCGCATAGCCCAAGTACCCATAGGGAACTGCGCCCTCTTTAGCAGCTTCCTCGCGCCTGTCCAGATATGCTTCTGCGAGACTTCCAAGAATGCCTGCTTGTTAGGGTCGTTCCTTAGTAATACCGCATACCGCGGTCGCACCCCCACACTCTCGATCATGTCATTGAACACTTGCGTCGTTGGTAGGCTCCGTCCCCGCGTATCTGCTTCACCCTTGTTGCCCGTCTGGGCTCTGCTCCTTCGGAACACCTTGCTTGCCACCAGAGACTGCCGCTGCATCTCCGCGTTCAACAGCAACTCCAAGTTGGTGTACCCCACGGTATCCTCCACCATCGCCATTAGGCATCGCTCCCCGTTGAGTAGCGGTCTTGCCAGTAGGGCTCAGCCTGAAGTATCCACCGACCAACCCTTACCCTTCTCCTTCATTCGCGTCCCATGCGCGTTCGAGCGATGAGGCGGCTTTTGTGCGCCGCCCGCCGGGCACTCTAGACACTCCTTACTAACGTCCTTGTTGACGTACGCGTTTACTAACTTCACGTCATGCGCCTTCGCAATGGCTTGCAACTTAGCGGCAGCGGGATCATGGAATATCCGATGAAGTAGCCCCATGTCCCATTCCTTCTTCCGAACCTCATTGGTAGTCCAGAAGGCAGCTTGCTGCTCTTCCGTCGAGCCCGATTGGAAACGGATCACGGAATCTTCCATGTCGAAGTATAGGAGGGCGTCCTTTTCCTCCTCCTTTACGTCCGGGACCACCGCCCTAGTGATTTAGTGCGAATCCTTTTGCAAAACCAGCGTATATCCGTCTAGCATCATTTTCGGGGACCGGACACTAATAGCTCGGTCAGATGCTCTCCCACCCATACTTCCTTTAGAGGTAGGCTCCCATCCCGGCCATCACCCCTTAGGGTGGGTAGTTTGTAGTCCCCTTGCGCTTCCATCCTTGTTGTTCCTCCCACAGCGCTGAACTCTTTCACTTCGCGCTTGACTCCGCTCATGAACTCCTTGTAACTGGGTGGGGCCATGTCCGACACTGCCCCCGAGTCCAACATGGGGTCCGGGACCTTACGCGGTCTCGTCGCCTTCCGTCGATCCCTTCTCATCAACGCGCGGTTGAGCATCATCATTATGACTTCCATTTCCTTTTCCTGGACTTGGTCGGGCTCCCCCTAGACCCCCCGGCGTAGACCACCACATGATCGGGCATGTCGCCTCCCCCTAGCGGCCGTAACCAATAAGGCTTGGGACGCTTCTCCCAATCTCCGGCTATTCTCCAGTTCTTAGGGTTCCAGTGCACGGGAAACTTTGGTTTGTTGTAGGGAAAAGGCCAACCTGTAGACCAGCGGTACATTAGTCCCACGTACTCCTGCCACCGCTCCTCGAAGTCCTGTAGGTCTCTTCGGTCGTCCTCCCACTTGGGCGGCCACGCCACCCGATTCTGGTTCACTTCGTTTTGTTGTTCCATTATTATCACCTCCAATCTCCTTTTCCTCTCTTTTTCACTCACCAGGTCCCGTCCCTGCTCCGGCTTCACTTCCACTCGCTGTTTACCTGGGCTCGGAGCTGCCCCCGGGGTGGGTTGACCCGGCACCGCCTCAGGGGTGAGTACCCCCTCCTTGCGTTCTTCTCGTTTCCATAATCGCTTCTCCGCAACCTTGGTGATTAGTTGCTGCACCTCGTCGATCTGGTCCATGCCCACGGCTTGGGTGTCCTCGTTGTAGAGCTCCGCCATAACCATCGCCAGCTTCCGGAGGTGCCGAAGCACGTTGGTGCGCATCTCCTCATCGTTTGCGTAGTCCAGGCACTTTGGTTTAGTTGGCGTCAGTCGCCCCTTAATCTGCGCCAGCGCCCTTCCCATCTCAGCCTTAAACTTCTTGGCCATCGGGGTGTCGTAAGGCGCCGCCGCCCGAACTTGTGTCACTAATAACACCGTGTCGTCCCCTCTCCCTGGGTCCTTGGAATCCTCCGACTCCTCGTGCACCTCTGTGGAATCCTCTGGGAAGCTCCGATAGAGCTCCGCCATGTGCTCCCGCCACGGGGTACTTCCATTTTCCAGAAGTACTAACGGGTCTATTACTTCCTCAGGAGTAGCCAGCATCTCCGGCTTTGCATTCCTCGGACCCGGTGTTACAGGTCTTTGGCTCTCCACTTGGCCCTCCGTCGGTGCCTCTGTGGTCTCCGTGGTTTTCCCTTCCACCTTTAGAGTTAGCAGGGGCATTGCTTCCTCCATAACTGGAGACGGAGCCATCGTGCCTTTAGCGACTATTGGTGTCACGGGACCTTGATCCCGCACCAACCCAACTCGCTTTATGTCAGAGTCGTACCTTCCGGCATGAACCGGGTCCTTCATGGCCCGGTACTGCGTTACACCTGTCACCAGGAAAAGATACTTTTTACCGGCTATCCGGGGGGTGATGCCTACAAAGTTAAACAATACACAAGATCCACAAATGTGTTTTTAAACCACAAATGTAGATTGCCCGGTTAAGGGTTAATAAAAATATTATTAACAAGATTTTGAAAATTTGAATTTCATCTAATTGTTAATATTATTATTAATAATAATATTATTAGTTGAATAATATTCTTATATCAAGTTTTTCGACGTATTGGAAAAGTCACTTTGTTCTCAAGTATAGCAAAAGTTAAATCTGAAGGCTACAAAAAATTTAACTATCAGACTGAGCACCTTAACGACCGGCCAAAACCTTTACCGTTGATAATTCACTCTTTTTGACAGGTTCAGAGTCATTAGATTCTCCTCTGCACGACGTTTCGACTTCACTAACTAGTTTTCGATTCCGTTCAGAAATGACTTCAAACGATTAAGTCAAAGATCTTTTTAGAAAAGATGATCCATTACCTTTTTTTCCCACTCGGAGTTACCTTTTCCCCCGATTTTCCCGTGAACACGCGTTGCGGTAAATTTGTGGACAAGGGAGCGGAAACGCGATGTTTGACTGTCATTTTTGCCGTTCCCAGTCATTTTCGCCTAGGCCTCCCAAATCAGTTTGGTTTTCTAGTTCACCAACCCGACACTATCCGTTTATGACTGTTAACTAAAAACAAAAAGACAGTATCCTTTTGAGAACTGAAGACCTCACCGTGGCAACTTGATTTACGTTCTACTCTTGATCGTAAATTGCATCCAAGCCTGCAAAGAGTTCGAAATTACGTAAATAAACGAAGTGACCTCTCTACTATTTACTGATATTAATATTTCACCTGCTCTCACAGAGTCAGGACTCAACGCAGCCATAGTGTCGTCAGTTCTTAATAAGACTCAGTCACAAGTTCGTTGTATCTGCCTGCTTGAAGAGTTGTATACAAACTCACATAACGTATACTTGAACTCAGGCTTGAAAGTTTGACGTCAATGAAAAAGTTTAATCTATGTAAAAAAACTTTAAATTTGAATTATGTGCAAAGTTTCTTTATAGGTCAAAGTTTCTGTATAGGTGACTCAAAGTTTCAACTTCTTTACATATATATGTCAAACTTATTTATTGTTGTAAAGAAGGCTATTAATAAAATGAATGTCACGGCGACAGTAATACCAAGGTTGGTGTTTTGACTAGAAAAATATTGTTTCAACTGCATAATCCGTAATCAACTCTGCACTCACTGATTTGTACGCACAAGTGCACACTTAAAGGCAGAGGAGTATGGTGACCCGCCCGAAAATGAAAACTAGAAAACATAGATCGAAAATTAGTTTGTTAAAATTCAGAACATACTCTGGAACAGAGCAATACTTTTAATATCGATTGTAGGCATCACCCCCCGGATAGCCGGTAAAAAGTACCTTTTCCTGGTGACAGGTGCACCAGCTTGTTTTTCAGTATTATTTGTCCGGATTGGACCTGATGCCATTTTATTCCTGGTCTGTTGCCGTTTTTCTTTTTGGCTTCACTGAGCTAATATAACGAGACATCATTCTCATCTTTTGAGGACTGTGTTTGGTTGTATTACCGACTTTTTACGAGCTATCGTTGGGGGCATTACATTTGGAGTCCCATGCCGGGCTTGATGAGTTAGAGAAGACCGACAGAGTTCTGACCAAGATCAGACTGTTGATGGGTGCGTTACTGCATAAAGAGGCATGGAAGAGATGGATTCCTACCAAGGATCACTCTGTCCCTAAATCACTTAGTAACGCACTACCGGTCGCCAACAAAGCAGGTGTTGACCAATATGTGGAGAAATATAATTTTCTCAGATCTGCTTCTGAATTGGTGGCATTTATCATTCATGCTCAAAAGCTGGTGATATCTGAGAAGAAGAAGGCGAAAGAGAATGAGGAGTTCGAGAAGACGATGAGACTGGAGAGAATGAAAGCAAAAGTGAGTGGTGCAAAGAGACACCCTCCGACATATTCGACCAGCTCCTGCCCCACCAGCCCCTGCACCCCCGGGCTCAACTACGGTGGTGGTCACAAACACGGAGAAGAAGGACAGACAAAATATCATAAATGCCTTCAAGGGGAAGAAAGGAGGAGTGGCAAGTCTCATGCTATATGCCAAGACGAGCTCAGACAAAGACTCTGATGCTTCGCTTTTGAGCAAGCTCAAAGAGATCAATGCCTGCATGAAGGCTTTTCCTTGCGACGAAACGCAGGAATACGAGGCCCTTGTTACTGTTTTTGACCAATCTCTAGTCTCGGAGGGATTTGATGACACAGTACAAGTTTTTGAGAAAGAAGGAGGAGATTACGAGAAACAATGCAACAGGCCTAGACGCTCAGTGTGAACTGGCGGTGGCCACACTCATGTCATATTTTCAATCTCATGGATACCAGCATCTCTGCACTGGTACTCTCATAGGATTTGAAATTTTTGAGACAGTGGCGATGAGTTTGAGGAGTGCTGTTGGCTTGGCGGCGACCCTTACGGAGGTAGTTTCCTCCTATGGGCTATTCTATGGCCGCAAGTCGATCATCCTCTATTTATTCTCGGCGTTACACACAGTTAACCCGAGTAAGCTTACTCAGCTCATACAACAATGACGCTATGGTAAATAATAAGGCGCCGGTCGTACTTTTTTGCGACCTTTCATTTTTTTCTGAACTTGTTCAGATATCATTGAATCCATTAATTATTGCTTTGAAACGTTTGGATGTAAAGAAAACATATTAATAAAGACTTTAATTACAAAACTCCTTGCTGTACTTAGCCGGTCGGCACCTTGTATGTACGCTAAATCTCAGCTATGTCAGCTAAACCCCAGAATGACCTTTTAAGTTGTAATTTTTTTGCTAGATCGTTTTTTACCAATCTTTCTGCTGAAATTCAACATACTTATTCTAATTTAATAGTCTTGACGTGTACTTACTTACGACTGAGCACGGTTTGGGGGGGGGGGTGGCGCGGGGGGGGGGGGGAAGGGAGGAGAGCGTGTAGGCTTGCTTCGACCGCCACCTTGCTGGTCAAACAAACAGCGACAGAAGCAGACTAATTTAAACGCAATCATCCTGGTACAAGTCTTCATCATCGCTCTCTTCGTCTGCTTCGTCGCTGTCACTAGATGCAGCACGCTCGCACAACTCACATCCTTCAACAAAATACGAATGCTTTCGGTTCTCAAACCCGCCCGTGTTGCATCTGGGCTCCACAGCTTCCCCGTCCTCGCTATCACCTTCTCCGTCTTTGTCTTGCCCTGAATAGTAAACGCGTTTGCCTCTGGTCGTCCTCACCGTCCCTGACACTGTCCAAACAAAAAAAAAATCAATTGCAAGAACAATTTCAAAAAGTAAGCAAACGGTAAGCCCTGCCACACCAGACGTATACCTTTCGACGAGCTTTTGCGTTTCTTAGCAGCTGGCGGGCTTGCAGCCTCAGCTTTCCCATTCTTCCTCTTGCCCCGCTTGCCAGACTTAGAGCGCTTCGCCTTAGCCTTGGGCTTGTCGGAACCTTGCGAGACGTCGCTGTTCAGACGCTGCCGCAGTTCCGCCACCTTGCCCTCCGTGGGCAAACCTAACTTCTGCAGCAAAGCAATACATTGAGCCTTTGTCATGCGTGAAAAATGCCCCCCCTGGAAAAATGCCCCCCCTGGCCCGTCTTGCCTTGCTTTTTCTTTTGGCTCCTCTGCCTGGCCAGCCTATTGAAGTAGCGAATCTTCTCCTCGCGCCCCATGTTGGCAGTAGCCTCGGACTGTTCCAGGACGAAGCCGGAGCTGATGCCAGTCGCCCCGCCTCTCCGAACTGGGCATTTCTCCCCTTGCTTATGCGCGGCCTTAGGCGCCATCGTACTCTGAGTGCAAAACTCACACCGGAGGCCCGCCTCCTTATCGCTCCTCAAGTCAAGTACCGCACGATCCGCATCTTGGCCGCCGCTGCATAAAGCGCCGTACGCTACGCCCGGAACACTAAACTGCTTGCCCGCAGCTGTTTGCAGGGAATATTTGAAAGAACGAAGCTCCCGAAACTGCCAGCTAGTTAGTAATCGGGGAGACAGTGGATTCTGGGTGACCCACTCTTGGATGACGTCCCTCTCGTGCCCGTAGAGGCGAACGTTCGCAAAGCCAGCATTAGACGCAGATTCTAACCAATCCTCGACAAGCGAAAAGCCTATCCCTTGCTCAATCTGGTCTTTTGAAAAGACCTTCGACAGATTGCGCTTTGCTCCGTCGCAGGGATTCCAGGCGTGGTTCGCACATAGAACGTGCGCCTCCACGTCCACACCATAAAGCGCGTGGTAGCATGATTCCGAGTAAATAAACTCTTTGCTCGTAAAATCACCACCGCCATCGCCAGTCCGCACGCCTGGCCCCGGCAAAGACGAAAGCTCGCCGCTGCCCCCATCCTGGGTACTCCGAAAATGATAAGCCCAGCAATATCGGGTGGTGTCCGCGGTGTGCTCAGTAGTCATTAAGTTATGAATATATTCGTACTTGAGCTGGCCGTGCGCGTCACGAGTGACAAGGGTGAACAGAAGGTCGTTTACTTTCGTGCCATTTTCCGAGTACCATGATATGTAATCCTGATATATCACCCACTGGCCCGACCCGGGTTGCAGAGCTTCAATTCGCGCCTGAACGTAACTATCACATTCAAGGCACACACAAAGAAAAAAGATGATACCTACAAAAAAGCATAACCAAAACCTCTTGGAAAGGAGAAACAAGCAATGCTGATATAAGCGTTTTGGAATTCACACAAATATTTATCTTAGGCGAGTGTCACAAACATGCACCACCCCCCACCCCCCCCTCCCCCCCGCATATGCGCACCCCTGTCGGAACAAGTCATGGTTTGTGGGAACGAGGAGGATTTGGGAGCTCATATTTGCAGGGTAGCTAGCCACAGTCTCGATGTTGATGCTGATACAAGTGTTTTGGAAAGCACGCAAATATTTACCTTAGGCGAGTGTCACAAACATGCACCACCCCCACCCCCCCCGCATATGCGCACCCCTGTCGGAACAAGTCATGATTTGTGGGAACGAAGAGGATTTGAGAGCTCATATTTGCAGGGTAGCTAGCCACAGGCTCAATGTTGATGCTGATATAAGTGTTTTGGAATTCACACAAATATTTATCTTAGGCGAGTGTCACAAACATGCACCACCATCCCCCCCCCCCCCCGCATATGCGCACCCCTGTCGGAACAAGTCATGGTTTGTGGGAACGAGGAGGATTTGGGAGCTCATATTTGCAGGGTAGCTAGCCACAGTCTCGATGTTGATGCTGATACAAGTGTTTTGGAAAGCACCCTAGGCGAGTGTCACAAACATGCACCACCCCCACCCCCCCCCCCCCCAAGTAACAATGCAAGCAGCGAAGCAACATCAACCATTCCAATGAAACTCACGACGAAAAATGAATCACCTGCGCTGGGTTTCGTACTGTCGAAAATGGCGCTCGCCATTTCTAATATTCTCGTTGAGCGTTTGAAGCTTCTTGTTAATAAGATCACGCTTCTTGGGGCTTTTGGCAAGCTTGTCAAGCTCCCGGTCGCGCTCGAGCTTCCACTTATCGTAGTTATCATGCCATTTGCAGGGCACAGTCTTAGTGATGCAGCGGAAAGAGACTTTCTCATCATCCAAGAGCTTTGTGAGAGTTTTACGAGTTCGTGGCTTATAAAAATGCCGGCAGCCTGCGGAGCATTTCCCTCCGCAGATGTATGCAGCCGAATTATCAGTGACCCACTGCGTGCCTCGCAAATCTACGACAAGTTTCTCAATACTGCCCGATGCAATCACCATTTGCTCAAATATTGTCGGGAAAGCTTTGTCGCGGTAATTGTCATGGAAGCTGTCGAGAGTCCCGTACCAGTATAGCGTTGTGCGACCTGACTTGGCGCCCATCATCTCTAGAATCACCTTCTTGGTGGTGCGCTTTTCCAACTGGGAGATGCCCTCGCGCTGTTCATCCCTGGTTCGCTTCTGTGCGAAAATATCGATGGGCACAACGTCACCCTTAGCTTTCCTCTTGGCTAACTGCTTCTCGACCTTTGCAGCTTTGTCAGCGTAAGCCCGGCTAATGCACGTGAAATAGTCGTTCCACTCCTGGGTGGTCATCCTTCCTCTCAGTTTGCCTACGATTACTTGTTTGTGAGCGGCCCGAGCCGGCATCTCTTGCAGCACCTCCTTTATTGCACTAGCGGCCGCAGCCTGTGCCTTATTTTTGCGTAGCAGGGCGCTAGTCTCAGGATACATCCTCTCCCCCGCACTGGAAAGAAGCATGTCCTGCAATGCCCTGTCATCAGGATATTTTTGAGATACCTGCTTGGATGTTCGTTTATTGGCCTGATATTTCCTACTTTTCTCCAGCCTTTTGCGGTGCTTGGGGTCGACAGAATTCAAATCCACGCGCAGAACGCGCGAATCTCGCTTTCGTTTTCTGTTAGGCTCTGTCTCACTGCTGTCAGGTTCAGTCTCGAGGACAGATTTGCGTTTTGATGCAAAAAAAATCATCGTGAGCGTTGTTTCCGTTCGCCTCTTGCTTCCCAGACCGGTGGTCGTGGCTTGAGTTGAGAGTTTGCGGACTTAATGCAGGAAAATGATCGGAAACCACAGAACCGTCGGTATCCTTGCGCAAATCTGGAGGTTGACGCACTTGCTGTTGTGGGACATGGACCAGCCACGACATCGTTTACATCTAAGAAAAAAAAAGCACTGTTCCATGTCACAGTACACACCGATTGCCTAACAGACCTCCATGTCGGAGCAACGTTTGCTGGCTGTAACAAATAAAAAGGGACAGAAAAAAAAATGGATTCGACAGATCGCAAGGAAATGCATCTACCTTTTAAAGTCTTTGCCTCCCTCCGCAGCGAGCACGTTGCCCGTGCGTGGCTCACCCGACCAAAACAATCAAAACGCAGCCAAGATGGCTTGAGAGGACGTTCGTTAGGAATGGAATGATACCCCCAAAATCTGCCAACCGTCGGGGGAATAGGCATTCTCCATCCTTTTTTGAAGTCAAAAGATCAAGCTTTGCATCGTTCAAGTTTGCCCGTAGGGCATCAACCATACGCATGTCAGGGAAGAAAACTGTAGTTGAAAGCATTCAGCAGTTGCGAGTGGACAAGTCTGAAGGTGAAGCAAAAGGCTTTCTGCAAGTCAACGGCAGCAAAGAGTGGGTCCCGTTTGCCAATGTTGAGATTCCGCCTGCAACGAGGGCGTGTTATTGCAACCTTCCTCACAACAGTTACACGTGGAGCCATTTGTCTGATAACATTGTCTATGTTTCCAAGGGAAAAGGGGGTGACAAAGCAAAAACAGTGGTGTACTCGCGTGAGGAGAATGGTTCTTCGACCCAACCCGCGTAGACACATCTGAATCAGATGGAAGGAAGAGTAGCAGAAAAAGGCAAACAACATCTCATTTCAACCCCTCTGCATCTGAACAGCCATCCAAGCGTACAAATAAGCAAGGGTCGTCTGATTCTAAGCATGCAAACGAAGGCAAACCATCTTCGAAGCGGTGCGTTTGCATTATTCATGACATTAGCTGAGTGTATTGAATGCTACTCATTGTGTGTTTTGTGTTGTTCAAACTTGCAAAACCTGAAGTGGACGTGAGGAATCGAACGGGTAAGACGTTTGCGCCGTGCTGAGCTTTGTCAGTATGTGTGATTTAAATTCAGTGAACGGACATCCGCTGGCGATGGACTCCCTCCCTCTAAGGTTCGACCAACTCAATCGTTCACGCTTACTCTACTATTTTTAATTATTTCTTCTGTGAATCATTGTTTGAGGCTGCTGATGCGACTGCTAAGTTACCTAAACGCAAAGGGAAGACAAGGAAAAGTCTGCATCTCAGAAGCGGTGAGTTTGCCCTCATCTAAGTGCATTGAATGCTACTCATTGTGTGTTTTGCGTTGTTCAAACTTGCATAGCGCTACTTTGAAAGAACCGCCCAATCCAAAGGGCGGTGAGGAATCAAACGGGTAAGACGTTTGCGCCGTGCTGGGTTTTTGTCAGTGAGTGTGTGATTTAGCGAATGGGACAACGTACAGTTCCCACAACCCACGCGAACAGGTGATAACGAAACAGTTTTGCAACAGCTAGCTCAGCTAGCAAAAGTGTCGAAGGCCGCAAGGGATGCCATTACAAGTAGCGCAGGCGTGCATGGTTTAAACGGCGAAGGTAGCTTTCAACTCTTACTAATTATAAACCACAGACCCGCCTAGGGGGGGGGGGTGGGGTGGTGCATGTTTGTGACACTCGCCTAAGGTAAATATTTGCGTCCTTTTCCAAAACACTTATATCAGCATCAACATTGAGCCTGGGGCTAGCTACCCTTCAAATATGAGCTCCCAAATCCTCCTCGTTCCCACAAACCATGACTTGTTCCGACAGGGGTGCGCATATGCGAGGGGGGGGGTGGGGTGGGGTGGTGCATGTTTGTGACACTCTCCTAAGACAAATATTTGTGTGAATTCCACAACAATTATATCAGCATCAACATTGAGCCTGGGGCTAGCTACCCTGCAAATATGAGCTCCCAAATCCTCCTCGTTCCCACAAACCATGACTTGTTCCGACAGGGGTGCGCATATGCGAGGGGGGGGGTGGGGTGGGGTGGTGCATGTTTGTGACACTCTCCTAAGACAAATATTTGTGTGAATTCCACAACAATTATATCAGCATCAACATTGAGCCTGGGGCTAGCTACCCTGCAAATATGAGCTCCCAAATCCTCCTCGTTCCCACAAACCATAACTTGTTCCGACAGGGGTGCGCATATGCGAGGGGGGGGGGCGGGGGGGGGGGGGGGTTGGTGGTGTATGTTTGTGACACTCGCCTAAGGTAAATATTTACACTGTTAGATGATCAGGAGGAGGATGCTGGCGCCGCCGCAAAGGCTGCTGGGACGGGGGGCAAAGATCAGGGCAATGCTGGCGCTGCCGCTGGGACGGGGGGCAAAGACAGGGGGAATGCTGGCGACGCCGCAAGCTTTGCTGGGACGGGGGGCAACGACAAGGGCAATGCTGGCGCTGCCGCTGGGACGGGGGGCAAAGACAAGGGGAATGCTGGCGACGCCGCAAAGGCTGCTGGGACGGGGGGAAAAGACCAGGGAAATGCTGGCGCTGCCGCTGGGACGGGGGGCAAAGACAAGGGGAATGCTGGCGACGCCGCAAGCTTTGCTGGCACGGGGGGCAAAGACAAGGGAAATGCTCACGCTGACAAGCCCGAGAACAAATATGGAAAGCACAAGCAGGGGAATGATGGCGCCGCCGCAAGTATTGGTTACCCTTCCCAGGATAAACAGGGGTTGTTGCAAATATACTTGGATCTCAAGGCTCACATTCGACAGCACAAGCTCGGAGATCGCGTGGGTTTCGGTTTCGGTCCCGCCAACCGATAGCTTTGGCTACAGGTTTCCCAAGGATGCGTCTCAAGACGATGCAGAGGAAGGGATGCGCGGGTATGAACATTTTGTCTGAGTCTTTCATATGGACTGTTTTGGCGTAGGGTGTTGATTGTGCATGTCTCATCGAGGGATGCGGACGATGTTCCTGAGTACTTTGCTCTGCTGGACAGCCAGTTTTGTAAAAAACTCGACAAAAACCTGCAGGTACCCACACGGCTGCTATATTGATCAGCGTGCATTTCATCATTGATGAGTCGTATTATTATGACTCCAGACCGGTGACCGTTTGTGCTTTTTTGGCGGCCCACAAGAAGGAATGCTCCTGGTGGGGTAATCATAATATGATTCTCTTTGTCATATAAGCATTCTGACATGTGACAACAAACACTAGGCCCGGCGTCTTTTTGCGAGCGGTGCGTGACGACAACTTGGTATGGAAGTTTGAAGTTGTGGAGTATGCGCTGCTGGTAGCGAGGGAAGTTGAAAAGAAGGTTCCAGATTCCCCGCGTCGCTTCAAGCTTCAGTTTGCCAAGTACAACGATGTCGACCCAGTGGCGACAGAGCGGCTTCAAGAGTCTGGTGAGTTTGATGGTGCCCTTACCAAGTGCTTCAAAAGCCAGGTTCTGGGCCCTTTGGTGTTGGCACATCGCCCTAGGCAGGATTTCTTTCCTTTCTGGGAAAAAGAGGAGCCGATTCCGTACATTAGTACGTACGATCGCGCAGCTGAACCCAAAGCCTCAGTCAGAGACAGGGCTGATGATATGGAAATAGTCCTGGGGAACGCTTACATTTTTTTTTTTTTTTTTTTTTTTTTTTTTTTTTTTTTGCTAACTAGATCGAGTTTGTCTCAGGGACGACGATCTGAACCTTAAGCTCCTGCCGGACCCTCTTAGGTTCTTAATTACTTTCGAAATGCTAGCACATAATTGTATTTTACACTGTGCTGCAGGCAGGAGGGGCAAACTACAGACTCGGACGATGAAGGCTTGTACCTTGAGGATTCATCTAATCTTGCCGATTCGGAATTAGACTTCAGCTCGGCCATCAGCGGTGCATCACCGCCAGGCACATCACCGCCAGGCGCCTCCAAAAGAGGCAAGCAGAAAAGAAATGGTGTGCGCAAGCCCGGCAGGTACTAATCGCTGCTGACAGTGTCCGTTTCGCTCCAGAAGTTGTGTAATCTTAGGTGCTCAAAGAAGTCCAGGGCTTCTCTGAAGCCCAAGACTGACAGCAAGTCCGAGCTTACGCCTGGGGCCGATACTTTCGAAGCTGCCTTTGTCGCCAGTGCCTTGAGCTCGGGGCGCAAGGCCCGGGCCACCACCCTCCCCAAGTACAGTCCTGAGATTTTGGATCGCACCTGCGGAAATAAAGGCAGTGAAATCGAAGGAATCTTCTGACATTTCCGACTGGTTTACTGTGACAAGTCTTGTTCCGATGTATGTACTTTGATCGACGGAAACTACCAACGCCAAAAAAAAAAACAAAAAAAAAATGCTTGCTTGAAATTCGATTTCCTTGACTATTTAAACACTACATAACGAAGTATATGTGTAAGTCGGAAACGACAAGTGCTTACACATGACTTCGTTGTGCAAATCGGAAACAACGAGTGAGACCGCTTTGCAAATAATGCAAGCAGTAGTCAAGGGTATCGAATTTAAGCAGATAACTAACCAATCCTACTTCACAGAGTTTGCTCGCCTCACACTCTCGCAATCCCGCTTTTTTCAAACTTTATTCAAAAAGAAAAATCAACGAAAAAGCAATCCTTTTGCCCTTGCTATTCACAATTCAGTAATTTTCTTATCCGGCTGCTCAATTTCTGAACAATTCTTGAGTGTCCGGCTGCTCAATTCCTGCACAATTGGATACGAAAAAGGAAATTTAGACGTAACATCAAAAAGGCGTAACGTCAAAAAGAGAAGACGAACTAATTAACTAACGAACGAACGAAAAAAAAATTTCAACGCAAACGCGGAAAAAAACGCCAAAAAAAGTTTAGCTCCTGAGGTATATGCCCTGCGGGCCGAATATTAATTATAAAGCTTGCCACTCGTAGAGATGACACAGTCTGACAGTGACACTGGGAAGACAAAGTATGGGAAGGAAAGTAGACAAAAAAGTTGACTGATCAACCTCGGATAGTTACCTAATCATCCATCCTGCCACCGGGTGACTGTCACGTCAGGTTCGACAGCCGGTACTTCAACCGCCAACTTCAAATGTTGCGAGTGAGGCTGAGGAGCACGGCTCAGTAGCAAGCTTCATTCGGAGGCGGGAGGCCCCCGACTGACACAAAGAATTTTGAACTGAAGTTCAAGTTGGTGGATGATTTAGTGCCGCCTTCAGTCAAAGGGCGCCTGTAGTGCCCGCACTGAGGCTGTCTCGGCAAGGTTCACTGAGAAATATTAGCACGGTAAGAATCAGACTGAGCACCTTAACGACCAGCCAAAACCTGAAAGTTACAGTTGATAATTCACTTTTTTTTGACCGGTTCATTAGATTCTCCTCTGCACGACGTTTCGACTTCACTAACTAGTTTTCGATTCCGTTCAGAACATGATGATTTCAAACAATTAAGTCAAAGATATTTTTAGAAAACATTAACTATTGCCTTTTCCCCACTATATTGCCTTTCCCCCCATTTCCGTGAAACACGCATGTTGCGGTAAATTTGTGGACAAGGATACACGAGTGACGGAAAAAAATGTTTGACTGCTTTTTACATCTGTCCAGTCATTCTCGCCTAGCCTTCCCAAGTCAGTTTGGTTTTCGAGATCACCAACCCGACACTATCTGTTTTATGACTGTTAACTAGAAACAAAGAAACAATATCCGTTTGAGAACTGGAGACCTCAGAATCTACGTTCCACTCTTGATCGTAAGTTGCATCCAAGCCTGCAAAGAGTTCGAAATTACGTAAATAAACGAAGTGACCTCTCTACTATTTACTGGTATTTCACCTGCTCTCACAGAGTCAGGACTCAATGCAGCCATAGTGTTCTTAATTAGAGTTCGTTGTATCTGCCTGCTTGAAGAGTTGTATACAAACTCACAATTCGAATTTTCCTTCCAAGTGGAAACTGCACACACAGAGTTTAGTGTGTTCTGTCGACAGATCATTTTCGAAAGACCCTCTCCTTCAGGAGTGGCTATACAACAACGTATTAGGACAGAGGTAACCAAAACACATATGTTTCGACAGATTGTTCACCTGCCGTTGCATTTTTGTGTCACTTCTCTGCCCTCATACACACTATGCGGTCAACCAACACAGCATGTGTCTGGTTTTGTCGTTTTAGGGTCACCCCCTACCTACAGAGTCGAGAACGCCTACATCGCCCTCTCCAACTGCTGCTCTGCGTCCTGGTTTGCTCCTGGCACGTCTACATGTGGAATCAGGCAAGGCACGACGACCCAGTATCGAAATACAACGAGCACAAGCGACGCTGCCTGGACCCCTACCCATCCTGGGTTCTCGTACGGATACTCTACGCACCGACAAGAAGTTTCAGGAGGAAGTCAAGGCTGGGAAGACTATCGCCTCCATGCAAACCTCTCTCGCACTCAAACTGTCCAATTTATTTACGCTTTATTGACCAGTTATGTGAGTGACGAGATATTCTACGAAAGAATCATAAGGATAAGGCTACATGGCTACCTCATGATCAGGTCCCATTGCCCTCAAGCCAGCCTAGACATTCTTCGTAATGCCGATTAGGCAGACGCTGAAGTCTACACCCAGTACCTGGGACCTGCTGGATCGTTGGCAGCCGCAGAGAAGCTCTGGAACGACATTGGCGATGTCATCCCTGTAGAAGTTTTTCATAACTACTACCCAGTTATTGCTTCAACTGCCGGATTGATGGGGTCACTACCGGTTACTTCTCCTTTGGGTACAGCCACTGGTGCTACACCCGCTCCTGCATCGATTCCAACTGGTCCAACCACCTCGTTGCCCGTTGGAAGCTCTTCCACGCCATCATCGGCCCCTACACTAGCTGTGCCGACTCCGTCGACTCCGGTACTGCCCTCAGCTTTAGCATCTACTGTTGCACCGGCACTTCGTCGTCAGTTCGACCCTTCATGCCCCCGATACCCAACATGCCTTACCTGACCCCAGACGCTTCGTTTACACGTACTGGACGCCTCGCTCGAGCTGCGACCCCTGCTCCACCGCGCCCAGTAGTGCAACCTTTGTCGGCTCTACTCGCTGGTAGACCAAATGAGCCAGCTTCATCCAGCTCAAGTACTAGTACCTTGACATCAATCCCGGAAGGCCCTGCACCCATAGCAACGCCTACTGCAACCAAAGCCAAGGCTGATGAAGATGCAGCAGCAAGATCGGCAGCAGAAGTAGAACGCTACGTCACCGAACTTGGAGAAGCAGAAGCCAACGCTACTGCACAAGAAAGATAATTCGAACAAGAACGAGAATTCGAACGAGAACGAGTGGACGCAGAACGTGCGGCAGCCTTCGAACGTGAAGAACAAGAGGACGACAAAGAGACGGAACAAGCTGATGCTCCCGTCCAGCAGCCTCAGCCCGATGGATCACCATCGTCCCCTTCGGCGAGCTCCTCCGGCGATGGAGCATCATCCCAGTCTACGCCGCCCCGTCGCCTCCTTCGCTCTGGCATTTCTGGCGCCAACTCAGGCTACTTAGTACTACATGTACATGCTGCTTTGCCGTTATGGGTCCGCCCCCGCACGCCGCGTTATGTTTGTCTTATCGACTCCGGCAGGAGCTCCGACGGCCGATCAAGCCACCTTCGCGCGCGAAGTAGCAGTCAACTACCACGTCGCCAACATGCCGATCTAACTGGCCATCATGCACGCCATCAGCAATGTTCGCGCGTGGGGAGACAAAGCTACTGTCGCTATCATGGACGCTTGTTGGGCCCGCTTCGTTCGCGTCACCGACTCAGTCCAGCAGGTATGGTGTTCGCTTTCCCTCATCTGGCTACAATTCATTCGCGACCTTATTCATGGCCGTTTGGATAAGCACGACACACGGAAGTCAGCTCTTCAAGCCCTCAATCTACGACGCTTTAAGAAAGAGCAGCTCTTGGCGTACGTCAACCGATGCATCATGCACTACGACGCCGCACGTGTGACCGGCGTGATTATCTGTGATGGCAACCAGATTGAAGACTTGGGCCGCATGTTGACCCCAATGGAGCGTGACCGATGGAATCAACAATCGGATCAAGTCATGCTTGCCATATGAACCGGCTGGCCGCGCAACTTGGAAGACCTCCTCCCTTGGGCCAGGACCCTTGACCCCAACGTCATGGAAGAGTACCTCTTGGGGATGGAAATCCCGGTCCGCACCAACACTGACGACCCATCTACACGCAGACGGGACTTCGTTCGCCAAGGCCAGCCATCCAACCACGCCGACCGTCGGAGACGTCAACAGCCTCGGCAAGCAAAGACAGCCAGAGAGGATGGTTTACCCCAACCGCCCTCCGTGGCAGAAGCTCAAGGCCGTCACTCCATGGCTATGGCCCAGCCTGCTTCCTCGCAAACATCGCATCGCACCGACAAGCGTGCGAAGACGACCCACCCGGTGAAGAAGGAGCACCCGAACAAGAAGAAGCCGGCACCGCGACAGCATCTCACGGGAGCCAACGCTGTGGCGATCCCTTCTAAAAAGGTGTCTATGTCCACGACCAAGACCGATCCACCGGGCAGACAGTCGAACTAAATTAAACGCAAACCTTTTACGGGTATACCCTGCGCCTACTGCAAAGGGCATAACAACTTTTTGAAGAAGGATCAACTCCCCAAACACTCGTTTGAGGAGTGTAAGCTCGTCAACAGCGTTGTCAAGACGAGGGGAAACACTGTGGCTGGAAGCCATCAGCGGCCGCTGCCCGCAGCACTCCGCGCGCTTTTTCCACATGACTACCCAGTCCCGCGCGTCCTCTCCGTCAGTGCCAACGCCCCCTCCTCTAGATCTGCGGATTGCAACTATCCCGACCGTGGTCACTGGATGTGTTTGGATCGCCAAGCACCGCCTCAACCGCCCGTTCATCGGTAAAACCACATGCGCTCTGGACTCAGCCTGCAACTGGCGGCGCGCGGGCGGCAGGCTATTTATCGGAATGAATACCGTACTGGACCGAATTATTAATATTGTGTTACACATATTTCAAGTTTATACTTCAAGTTTAACTTCTAGTTTTAGTTCCGTTCCTTCATTTTTCCGTTTATTTATCAGTGGCAACTGTCATAACTTGTAGTTGTTACGTTTTCAACTGCTCAGTGTTAACAGATCAATTTATTTCCCTTTACCGGTTAGATTTTTAGAAAATATTAACAATTGCCTTTTCCCCCCCATATCTACACTTTATTTCCCTGGACCGATTTTTCCGGTTCCCAGTCAGGAAATAAATAATATCCATGTCAGGTAAAGTGGCAATCTTTTTCACCTTTTTCAACTTCATTTTCTCAGACTGACTTGAACAACTCCAACTTTTCTCTCAGACTGACTTGAGCAACTCCAACTGCTTACACAACTCGTGATTTCACTTGAAATATTCTCGCTAGTTCTCAGAATTTGTATTGTTTCGCAAGGGACAAGTAGTCTGTCAAGTAAGCATACTGAATAAACTGGAATTGACCGTGCCAGTGTCTTTTAGTTGGAAACTCCTACGGTGTGGTGGGCGCCCGCTAACTCAGGCAAACTGGGTGGCCCGGCCGCGAAGAGGGGGAGCTTTTCGATGGGATCAAGAACCCGCTCTTTGTCTTTTGGGGGAAGGTTGTGGACCAGCGCGAGGAGCCGGAGAAGTTTAAGACTGTCCTGAATACACCAGGCAGCAACTCTATCCTGGGCAAGATCTTCTATCTTACCGCCCAGCAGCGACAGATGCTATTGAGCAAGCAGAAAAGTGCCAACTATGGTGGGGGCTTGGTCAACCATGCACCGAAGGAGTACGCTAACATCACCTTCGTGATTCACCTTCGTGATGATCAAATACAGTCCGTATCCCGTGGCTCAGGCTGTAACTAATCATGCGGTTGGCACGGTACCATACTTCTGTTTCGGGGCAAGTTACTGGAAGAATCATCCAGGGCAAATAATTTCCCGTTTTTTGCCTGCCGGCTTCGACAAGGTCATTGTTTGTCCCATGATCGGTTCAATGACCTCCCTCTTCCATGCATCATTGCTTTCAGGATGGGAAGGTCGCGTGGATAGACCTTCCCAAGAAGCTCAGAATGGTACATTGAAGTGTACTATGAACGTTGTATCCGCTGGCTTGAAATGTTGTTGACAATTAGGGGCAGCATGGTAACTTGGAGGAGGATAACCGCTCGGCGGGCAGCAAAGATAGCAAAGGCGGCAAAGGCAGCAAAGGCGGTAAGCGGGGAGGTAACGGGCATCACGACAGGGCAACCTGCGTATGTAGCCCTTGCAAGTGCTATCGCCGGAAGCATGGAATGGTAGAACCGCCGGCAAAGCGACCTGGAGATAAAGAACAAACTCCAGGCAAGGCAGCTGCAGACAAACAAGAGGTGAAACATCTTCCTCCCAGCAACTCGTCACCAGCACCGCCGGGAAAGCCAACTGGAGATGAAGAGCCAACTGGAGATGAAGAAGCCCCCGGCGCACTGTTACCGCCCGAGCCGCCGAAGCCGAAGCCGAAGCCGAAGCCCAAGCATAATGCGCGCATCGACGAGGAACACGTGCACGACCCCGTCAAGTGTGGCGGGGCTCTACAATGTCGAGAATGCCGTGGCTGCGGTCTTGGGTGCAAATGCCCGCACTGCGACCCGCACAGCAGTGGGTGTGAGTGTGGCAGGTCAACCTGTCCGCCTGTACAACGCTCTGCTCCCTCCCAACAAGTTGGACGACCAAATCAGGAGCCGCGGAACAAGCGTGAATCGAGCAGTGATGGGCCGGACGACGAAATGGCTCCAATGATGAAGATGTTTTCATCGGTCGCTGGCAAAATGTCTAACAGTAAGGGTGGCGGTCAAGTCCAGGGGAACTCTTTCAATGCTTTTGCTGCTCTTCTTGCAAATCAGTCGCAGCAAAATACTAATGCTTTCTTGGCTTTTTTAGCTAGCTCCTAGAAGCTAATTCAAACCTGTCGTTCTTGCAGAAGCGTGCCTTCAATTTGTTTAAAAAAAAAAAACTTGCCTTCTCTTCTTTTATCGGCCTCCTTCAATCCAAGGCAGATGAAAGAAGACGAGTCAGCGTCAGTGGTGTTTTCCGTCTTCGCCATCTTGCCTTTCTCCTTGAAACTTGTCTCCTGGTCTCAGGGAGTAGCATTTTTGGTGGACCTCACTGCACTAGTTGCTCTCTATGTCAAGTGGTCAAAATTCCTGTCTTTTTCATGGGTATAACTAGAACCCCTAGAGAAGATCTGTTTCAACGCACTCAGGTCATCTTCTGGGATTGCGAAACTGTGATTATGGCAGTAGAGCCTGTTGATTATGGCAGTAGAGAACGAAGTGTCTTCGTTACTTTGAATTCGTATTTGATGTTACTTCGTTTTTTATGCCCATTCGCGAGTACTACTAATACACTACTACTACTACTACTACTACTACTACTACTACTACTACTACTACTACTACTATTTTCTCTCGTCAGTGTGTGTGTGAGATGTGGAGGGAAGAGGTTCGCCCTGAAACTTGTCTCCTGGTCCTAGGGAGTAGCATTTTTGGTGGACCGTGCCGTCTTCAATCCAGCTTATTTTCCGTTCGGCCCCAGAAGCTAATAACCAGTATAAGATAGAATGTAAAAGAAGCACACTATCTTGTACTGTTTATTGTTTTCGTTTGTTTCGATGCATACGTAGGCCGCGGCAGGCAAGGCTCACGTGTAGGCAATGCGTCGGAAGGTCATAAAATTCCTTCCGACGCATTGCCTAAAGTAAGATTCCGACGCAATTTTTCCTACTAAGTCAGCTTTTCGGAAGTGTTCTTCATTGAACTAATGCTTTGGAGCTGCTAATAATGAATAAAATACTCGAAATCATTAGTTCCATGACGTTAGTCCCATGATCTTGCAGAAATTTGCCTTTAATTTTTCAGAAAAAGAAATTGCGACTGGAGCATTTTTTTTTTTGCCATGCTAAGTCCAGACCGGTCTGAAGCGCATTAAAGTAAAGTTTTATCAATGATTTGAGCAAAAATTAATATTAATATTAATTAAAATCAACTTTTAACGCAATATCTTAGCATTTTAATAAATTCACGAAACTTGCGTGGTCGTACGACCGTACGACCTTTGGCGCATTATTATTTACCATAGCGTCATGCTCCACGTTTAGCTCAGTGAAGTCCAAGAACTTCCTCGAGACACACGTGTTCGAAAATACGGTTCAAAGCGTTGCTCCGTCAGCACTGTTTCAAGAAGTGATGAGTGCATGCTCAAACATGGACTCGCTCACGGAGGCACATACGGCACAGGCAGGCGGTGTAGCTGTTGGCGCACAAGCCACGTACACAAACAGAGTTGCCGGTTGGAAGAGACAGAGAGAGCCAGACCTGAAGACCGCATGTTGGAGGTGGTTCGCGGGCTTGCAGTGTAAGGCACAGATGGAGAACAGAGACTGCTTTTTCA
This sequence comes from Paulinella micropora, assembly GCA_019918135.1. Taxonomy (NCBI): domain Eukaryota; phylum Cercozoa; class Imbricatea; order Euglyphida; family Paulinellidae; genus Paulinella; species Paulinella micropora. The sequence continues at coordinate 35,048 of WBZZ01000361.1, forward strand.
ATCATGATAGGCAGAACCCAACAGCAAGGGCAAATTTTCTGAGCAGGACGGAAGGCAAGGAACCGGGCCTTTTCAACATGCTTCAGATTGCCGCTGCGAACGAAGGTTGGTACGCCAATATGTGTGATGATGAGGAGTTACGACAGGCGATCATTGCCTATGTGGAGAGGATGAAGGAGAAGAAGGAGGAAAGGGAGAGACAAAGAACCTAAAGGCCTCTCAAAGAGGACGAGGAGGAGGAGCAGGAGCAGGAGAACGAGGAGGAGGAGGAGGAGGACGAGGAGGAGGAACATGGAGAGGAGCCTCGAGGTGGCAGGGAACCCCTCAGAGAGGAAGAGGAGGAGGTCGGGGATATACCCCTTATGGAGGGAGAGCTGTTCCAGCTCCAGCCCCCCCACCAAGAGGAGGAGGAGGCTCATGGGCAAGCTCCAACCCGAATTTCGGTCGAGCTCAGGCCTACAACACTGCCTCGGAGACCGATACGTCATCCCACCCGGACACTACTCAAGGTAATCGTTTCGAGGTGGTGGAATGACTGGAGGGGGAAGAAGAGAGGAAGGAGAAGACTGTGAAGTTTAACCCTAAAGTCACAGTGCTTTCTAATGCTGTTGTGCAGACTGGGCCAACGCTTCCTCTATGTGAAAACAAAGATGTGGGTACACAGAGACTGCAACCCCAAGGTAGTCTCATACCCGTTCATACATCACGGTTACCAATGATAACTGATGCAAATAGGAAGGCGAGACTTGCGATAAAGGCGAGGAGGCCAATGGCAGACGTATCGCCTCGGCCAAGCAAAGAACTACGAACAGACTCAATGTCTACGATCGCGGCGGGTGGCGAGCAAAAAGACCATGTGTGTACTCAAGTGCCACAAGACAATGTCGCTCAAATAGTAAACGCGCCAGTACCGCAGAATAATAACAATGTTAATGAGGTGAAGCAGGAGGAGAAGAAGGAGGAGTTGAAAAACTTAGAGACAAGACTCCAAAATTTGGAACGTAAAGTTCTTGTTCTCGCAGTCAATATACACAGGCCCGATGCTCTGTGTTATACGGAGCTTTATTGTGAAAAATTGAAGACAATATTAAAAGTTGGTAATGATACGATGGCGAATATTAATATTGTCGGCCGGAAGTTTTTTAATCGATACCGGGACTGGGTGGACGGAAATATGAAACAGTCAACGGGCACTCTCAAAGGAGTGAGCAGCCGGACGGATATCACGGGAATCATCACACTGACCTTTAAATTGAAATCCGCACGAGTATACCGTATGGACCTCTATGTCGTCCCCGGTTACCACGGGTCAATATTACTATCGTATGACCAATTGGCTACGATGGGGGCTGTGATAGATTGCGCCGCACGGCGAGTGATATATGGAGTAAAAAGAGGAGAAGAGAACGATATTGATCCCTTCAACGCTACTGACTCTTATGAGGCTTATGAGCTGAGTCTAGCGACGGATCACAAAAAGATGGCCATCGCACATGAGGCACTTGAGGTGTACGTTCACCCCCATGTCGTAAGACCGGATGAGCTGTCCTGGACCGACAATTTGGAATCCCAAATGTGCACTGTCACAGTTCCGACATGCCATTGGGACAAAAAGTCTATTGATGACTTAATCGAGAAGCGAAAGGAGGAGATTATATGTGTCGCACAAAGAAGCCCGTCGTTGGCGAGATTCGCGGAAGGAGTAGGAACAGATGTGAATATTACTAACGGATACTGTTTCCATGCGAAAGTAGGAGAAGAAAAAAGGGAGGCGTTTGTACCAAGGAGAACGGGGTGAATCCCGGATACTCCACCAGAAACTATTAAAAGTTTTATTACTGATTTCTGGGGTGACGAGCCGACGTGGCCGCGTTCACTAACTGAAGTGAAGAAATGCTTATGGACTTTATTCGAAAATAATAAGCCGTATACTATTATCCTGCCATATAATGAGCAGGCGATATGGGCGCAGAAAATAAGGGACCGGCTTATTGATCATCCTATACCGGTACCCTCTCGCAAGCAACAGCTAGTGGTGGCTTGTCGTATGGGAACTCGTGAGCAGTGATACAAGCGGAAGCTCAGAGACCTCGACAAGTTGAAATTGATACCGCAAGCATTCACATGCTTTGATGGTTTTTACACCCGTAAAGCTCCTTTGCAATACGCGAGACTCATTGACATGCTGGTGGAGCTCGGTAAAGATGATGAGCCGGACACGGTCACGTATGAAAAGACGGGCCTAGATGATGTCTCGGAAGAGGACTTAGGCTTGGAGGAGGACAGAGAACCCCTCAAGCAACATAAGCAGATGTCTGATGAAGATTTTCAAGAGGCGGCGCGGAAAATATTGGAAGAAGGAGTAGGCACGGAGAAGGAGAAGGAGCTTTTAAAAGCCAAATTAGAGGCGAACAAGGAAATTTTTGACCCTCCACATGCAGGTGGTGTCAAGCCTGAAGATTTCACTGCGGTTATTTACAAAATACCGGGTGCGGAGCCGTCACCGGCACCACGAAGGGCGAATTTGAGTATACATGAGGCGAAGATAGCGGAGGAGCTAGCAAGACAGCTGCTCAATGAGGACTTTATTGAGAGATCAACATCTTCAATAGTCTCACAACCGAGAATAGTGCCGAAGCCAGGAGGAGAATGGCGCCTGACAGTTAACTATGCTCGTGTTAACCAGGTGCTGGAGGAAGAGAGAAATCCTCTCCCGACATTAGAAGAAGGAAGGAGAGTACTGCGGAATGCAAAATTCTATTCGGTCATTGACCTTAAGAATGGCTTCTGGCAGATACCACTGGAGGAAAAGTCCAGATGGCTGACGGCGTTTGTGGTGGGTATGGAAATATATCAATGGAAAGTGCTTCCGATGGGCCTCAAGCAAGCCCCAGGACTTTTCCAGAAGGCGATGCAGAAGATGTTGAGCAGTCAGTACGATGATTTGTCTGACGGTGGCTTTATGAGAAGGCGGGGACAGAAGGCGGGAGAATATGCATTTTGCTATATCGATGACATTATCGTATACTCTAACACAATGGAGGAGCATATCGATCATTTGTCCGATATATTCAGGCGCATCGGAGCTTTTGGCCTGAAGTGCAATCTAAAGAAGTGTCAACTTGCCAAGACGAGTGTGACATACTTAGGGTACGAGATCTCCCATAATCGAGTCTTGATATCCAAAGAGAAGAGGGAGGAGATTATGAATCGACCGATACCGAAGAACCGCACTGAATTGCACTCATTCCTTGCGATGGCGCAATACTATAGCCAGTTTATACCCGATTGGGGTGCAACACGGGCTAAAGTGGAGAAAATGATAGATTTTGGAGACTTTGAGAAGTGGGGCGAAGAGGCTTTGCAAGCGTTTCATGCGCTCAAAGATCTCATTTACAAAGACCCGAAAGACGGAGGACTGGTGTTAACGATGCCCGACTTTACGAAACAATTCGTAGTCGATACAGACGCATCTAAGTTTGCGATTGGGGCTGTATTACAACAAGAGGATGAGGAGAAGAAATTACGCCCAATCATGTTTATTAGTAGGAAGTTGTGTGCGGCGGAGAGAAACTATTGCACAAGGCAAAGAGAGGCGTTGGCGGTAGTATGGGCCCTCAAGAGGCTCAGAGAGTATTTGTGGGGAGGACCTCAATTTACTGTCAGAACTGATCATCATAACCTGTTATGGTTGATGAATCATGAACAGACGGGACGGCTGGCGCGGTGGCAAGCGTTCTTGTGTCTTGTTTCGATTTTACAATGGTCCATCTACCGGGAAAGCGAAATGTGGTCGCTGATAGCCTCTCTAGGCTAGAGTTTAACTCAGAAGTATCGGCGTTGGTGTCCACGGTGGAGATGGAAGACTTGTCCACTGACAAGGTGTATGAGGTCAGCCACATTGAGGCGATGGAGATGGCGAGTGGAGTCCGATATGACCGCACAGGTCTACGGTACAGTCCACAAGGCCCGGATCACGGGATATGTTGTGAGCTACATACCCAGGAGGACGCTGAGTGGTCCTATGAGGTATATGAGAATGCGAAGGCGAACATAAGAGAGGAAGAGGAGACGCAGGAAGTTTATGCGGAGCCTCCTCAAGAGCGGAGAAGTGACCTAGACGATGACCCGGAAAGAATCGGGGTACGGCTAGAAGATGGTACTATCCATATAGCCTCGCCTACCGCATGGAGGCAACAACAGGCTCAAGATCCGGAGTTTAAAGAACTGATACAGTTATATCAGAACCCGGATGAGCTACGGATGACGAAAGCGATCAAAGATCAGATGAAGGAGATGGGATGGAGAGATGGTCTACTGTGGTACAAGGGCCTTCACGGTCGCTATGCGTCACAGCCGGACAAATGGACCCTTTGGGTACCGGAGAGTCTGAGACGATTTATATTTGTCGCAGCCCACAATTGCCCACTTTTGGCGCATCCGGGTCGACAACGAACTCACATGTTCGTAGCGAGGCGATTCTGGTGGAAGAAGATGAAGGAGGAGATAGATCAGGCGGTGGATGCATGCATCCCGTGCAAGATAAACAAAACACCACTGAAGGCAAATTTCGGCCTGATTGGCGAATTTCCTCTTCATGCGGGGATGTTTGAGTTTATACACATTGATCATGTGGGACCTTTCCCAGAATCGAAGGATGGTTACAAATACCTCTTCACGGCTATTGACAGAGCCACCAACTATGTGTGGATCATCCCTGTCAAAGACGTTACCGGCAAGACGACGGCCGAGGCGCTGATCGATAGAACTAACCATTCGGCAAAGATGGGGGTATCACTTTTTCCGAAATTTTTCCAAGATTTTTAGCAACTTTCAGAAAACTTGTGCAAATGAAGGGAAATTCAGTATTTAGTTGCAGAACATAATAAAATGATATTAAAACATGTTTTTATTAATAGTCAACCACTTAGACTTCACCTCCGGAGGTGGACAGAAACCGGTCTGACACCTAATTTTTCCACTTTTTTTTCATGCCGGCGACGACAAGACTATGCTGGAAACAAGCGACAAAAATGCACAGCTTGGTTTTTTTGCTTTGTTTTATTTGTTTTTAGTATTTTCCTACATTATGAGCTGCTTTTACTTCAAAAAATCCCTGCCGCCGCTGTGATAGGGGATTCACGTGGGTAGTGGAAGGGGAGGGGGGGGGGTGGTTGTGTGATGTGAAGGTTGCAGTATTTCCTTGATTAGAATGTATTTCAAGGCTACATTAATGGGTCGTTGTCGTCAGAGCTATCAGAGCTACCGACATCTGCTGGCCACTCACACAATTGGCATTTGTCTCCACCTTCAGCGTTATGGATCTTACAGGAAGGGCAATCCCACTGATTGGGGCCTGGCTGATTTGCGCCTTGCACCTGACTGTTCCTGCGTTGAGATTGCATCGCCCGCTTGGAATCAGCTGAATTTCGCGCACGCTTGCGTCCGCGTTGACCTGCTGCTCGACGCGCGCGGCGACGTCCGCGCTGACGGCTTGGTTGGCGTCCTCGTGGCGGCACAGTTGAGTCTGAGACACCTACAGTAAATAATAACGAAATGCGACCAGTGTTGCAGATATAGCATACACTAGTACCGTTTTCTTCTTCCTCTGAGCTAGAAGAAGAGTTGTCTGTGCTAGTAGTAGAAGAAGAGTTCTCAGATAGCGCGGGTTCAGCACCAGCTAGTTTGGCATCCACTTCTTCTTCTAAGTTGCAGCGGCAGATTTGAAAATGGTTCCATGCTGAGTCAACAAGCTGCGCCTTTTTAAACTGCTTCCGGTCGGCATCTTGCGTTGCAACACCGTGCATTCTGAGCCAGTCCTTTAGTTCCTTGACTACCATTTGGCTGGATGCAAACGCTTGCTTGTCTTGAAACGATGTAAGTAAAATGAAAACTTTGCGCCACGGATGCTCAACATTTCCAAAAGCCAAGTCCTGCTCCCTCTTTTCTTCCTCAGTAAGCTCCTGTGCACCGCGCCATCGTGGGTGAGCGGGAGCATTTCCCTCGTTAACAAAATATGTGCGTGGTAAAGAAAGAAGCTCGTCAGGTGTCAAATGGGTAAGAGCGTTTATCTTTTCTTTACGGTTAGGAGGCAACTCCATCCAATTCATCGGCAGCTCATCAACCAGTCGGAATTCTGCTTTGTATTTTCCACACTTCATATGAGCAGGGCGTCCGGGCAAACCACCGTCGAAGTAGTCGCCATCAATTTCGATTCTTGTCAGGTTCCCAGCCGCCAACATCTCCTCCACATGCGCAGTCTCGTCCGGCTCTAGGTACTTGCTCAAAGATCGAATATCCTTTTTCAAACGTGGGTTGACGAAGTATCCCACAGGAAGCTTGCGAGGCATATCAGCCGCTGCAATATATACAACACATGCACGTGAGGTGGGGGGGGGGGAGGGAAGGGAATAATATAATACAATACCGGGGCGCTGAATGAACAGTTTCACTGATGCTCCTTGGGGATTATCCTTCTCTCCATGAAATTCCTCCTGTGCGTCTCCCATTGTTTTGAAATCCGCAGTCGGTAACTGATCAGGATCCTCGTTCTTGGTGATGCGCCAGGCCAGAGGCCTGTTGTAATTCTTGAAGCTTTTGTTCATACATGGACTGAAATACGTCATCCAGTCGTAATTACATGCAAGAACAACCAACACAAAGGTCGATCTTTGTTTTTTGAAAGCAAGGATAAGTTTTAACAAAGCTTGAGCGATATTGGTTGTGAGGAAGGTGCTCTTCCACCCAATATCCATCACTCTGAATGACTGATCATTCCCGTCATGGCCGTGCCCAGGTGGCTTGCGATGAGATTCTACTTGCCAACGGATACCGCGGTCGACAACATTAAGCCCGATAAAGCCTAGCATAGCCCACGCAGTGTTATCACCGGCGCCGTCCCACTCCAGGAATAACTTCCAAGCTTGCATAGTGCGAGGATGCCAAAGCTCCCAATGCAAAAGTGATGCAAGCATGGTGATATTACTGTTCACGCCATGCTCCACTGCGCCTTCCAGGTACGTGAAAATAAAGTTAGTATCGGTAGTGTAACAAGTGTTGATACCGACACACAGGCGAAAGACCATTTTCCCTTTAAAGTCTTTAGCAGCACGGCGACAAGATGGAATCCGCACAGGCGGCTTCATATCTGCAGATATAACAGTAGCATGGAGATCTTCTTGCGCACCCTTCTTGCGTTGCATGCTCGCTACACGGCACGTTCTGTGAATTTTGTGATGAAGGCGGCTCTGGCGGCGCCAAGTCTGAGCTGCTGTGTCACTCAGGAAACCTCGGGCATGCCGAACCGCAAGCCTCGTGCAGATGTCGCATTTGGAAAAGTCTCCCGCTGCAGCACAAAGATGTAGTGAGTAATGATGAATGCTATGCTATGCTAACGATTCAAACATCAATCAATTATATGCATATTACCTCGTACAAACTTGACGTTTGAGAAATCCGCTTTCCAAACTTTGTTGATTGTGTTGTCTGTTGGAGGCTTATCAGGATTCACTCTCTTAGAAGTTCCGTACCGTAGACACACTTCTTTCCAGTTGTCCCGAACATACTTTTGCACTCCGGCGTCCTCAGCCATTTCTTGTAGCCTCCATACACCGTCGCTACATATCTCGGGATGACTGTTTGCGAATTTTTCACATAGCAAAATTGCAACAAGATCTTCTGTTTCGGGAATTGCGGTTGACTTTCTGGCAAAGACCTTCGTGTTGTTGGCAAGAAGCTTGTGTGCTCGAGATAAAACTGCGTCGCTGATGCCGTGGATGCGCTGCCAAGCTGTTCTGCAGACAGCCTCCGTTAGGTACATATATTGAAACGAACCAATTTTAGTTTGGAAGGATTCAAGCTGAGCAGCTGTCCACGTGTAAAGCTCACTTAGTGACGATGCTGCGTTCTTCGCTCGCGTGTGTAGCACATCGCGCGTGTCGATGAATGAGTAACACTTCCACTTTTGACAGCAAACAGACTTCACTTCTCTATCCAGGTCTGCGAAGGTTATCCCCAACAACTTCTTGAGCGCTTCCTGTCTCTGTAACTTCACGTTTCCTTTGGTGCGGTGTTTCATTTTGTAGGGGCGAGTGGGATTTTTGCGTGCTCGTTGTACAGGAAGTGGTGACAATTTCATCAGGTCACATAACAGCTCATTTGATTCCATCAGCTCGTTGTAGTTGCCCAGAATACTAGATTCCGCACCAACATATTCGTCGTCGACCAGAGGGGGGAGCCTAGTATCGCTAGGATCGGTAGGTTCACGGTAGCACTTCGAATCATTATCCGAATCGCCTTCGTCAACGCTCTAAACAAACCACAATAGCTACCAACTTCCGCAAGCAAGCAAAAGAGAAAGAGAATTACCAAAGATCCAGTAGGAACAAAAAGTCTCCCACTATTATCTTTGAACTTGACCGGACTACTCTGCGGCTCCTCCCTCTGGTCCACGTCAGTATCGATGTCAGAACCAAGTACCTGTAAATAAATCAAATAAGAAGCTACCTAGTGATTGATTTTATTTATTTATTACCTTCGTATTACTAGAGCTTGATTTTTCCAGCACAACTGTAACGCTAGAGCTCGCCCTTCGCAGAAGAGTATTCTGACTTTCTGCAGCTGAAACAGAAGTAACGCTGTTGAGCAACTTCATTTTCTGCTCTGTTGACATAGATAAAGATCTTGACACCGGCTGCGAAGTTGCGCATCCATCGGAAGTAACACTACTAACCGTGCTCAAAAGCGCAAACTTCTCTTCGTGCGTCAATGACACTAACTTCAAAGGAATAGGATGCTCTTGCTCAGGAACAATGAAACACACATGGCCAATGTCCGTCTCGTACAAAAATACCGGAATTTTAGCGCGTTGCTTGGCAGCTTCTTTCAGCCAGTGCGGGTATGCATCGCTCGGTAGCGTAGTGATGCTTAAATCCGGATTCGGCGCATAATTGAGCAAAATCTCTTCATCTTTGCCTATTGCAGTGCTCACCGTGACGATTGGAGTCCCCTTGCTGATCTGGAAAAGAATGCACGTAACAATCATGTATGTATGATGTATACGCATGTATATATGTAATAATGCATGTGCATTTGCATGTTTTTTTATTTTATGTATGGCGACTGTCACATTACTAGTTACGCATGTGAATTGTAGCAATTTTCATATATGATGTACTGGTTATTAATTTACCTTCACGTTAGGTCGGGGAGTATCGTCAAGCTTCTCAGGACTCGAGTTGAATCCTTTTGATGAAGAATTTATTAGATGCAAAGCATTTCTGCTTGAAGGGGAAATAAAGTGAATGGGATGCATGCCAGTTTGAAGTAAGTTCCCAATTTTCATAGTAAAATGCTCTGATAAAGCAGTACTACGATCAAGATTCAGAGCACGTCCGCCCGCTTCCAGGATCCCAAGCTCGAAGGAAGGAGGAAGGTATATACTGGCAAAAACTCCGTAACCACCATCGCGGTGGGCCACGTAAATCGGCGCTTTGGCAGCCCTCAGCATGCCTAGAGAGAGAGAGAGAGAGGGAGACATTAATGTTTGTGTCTTTGTCTCTCTCTCTCTCTCTCTATCTCTCTCTTTTTCAGCGACAACAGCGACAACAGCAACAGCAACAGCAGCAACAGCGATAACAGCGACAACAGCAACAGCAACAGCAACAGTAGTTTTGTTAGGTGAGTGCACCAAACATCATGCCCCCCCCCCCAGCATGAGCACCACCAGCAGAGTAAGGCATGGTTTGTGTGAACAAAATTTTTTCAGGAAGCGAGAGTGGAAGGGGAGCTAGCCCCAGTCATGATGTTGATGCTGATATTTAGTTTACTTAATAGGAGCAAGTAGTTTTGTTAGGTGAGTGCACCAAACATCATGCAACCCCCCCCCCCAGCATGAGCACCACCAGCATGGGACACTCCCTTTACCCTCCTGATAACTCGCGCTAGTTGGCTTGAAATAGGTTAAAAAAATGAACTTACATCAAATGCGAATTACGCAATCAAAGTAACGAAGTAAGTTCATTCTTTAATGCCATGTGCAGCACAGGGCCACCCCCCCCCCCCACCCCCGCATTTTCGCACGTCACTGTCTGACTAGGCCATGGCTTGTGGGAACCAGGAGGAATTGGGAGCTCATATTTGCACTGTAGGTAGCCACAGCATCGATCTTGATGCTGGTGTAATGTTTTTGGAATTCAGATAAATATTGAAGTTGGGGAGTGTCCCATGTGTGACCCCCCCCCCCCACATTTTTTAAATGTTGACAAAAGTTTGTGCAGAGCTTTCTCCACAGACCATCTTGTACGTAACAAAAGAAATGGATTCCCGCCTAATCTGGTCTATGTAATAGGCGGGAATGCTGTTACATCTTCTCAAAATACTTTCCTCGTAATACAAACTCTGCACAAACTTTTGTAAAAAATCAAGTCATAGACATAGGTTTATCAAACTGCTCGCTTGTGGCAAATAGATTCAGTTGGGTTGTCAAATATTAGGAATTAATATGTATGGCTTCAACAAACATTTGACTGTAGCTTATCTTACCGTATCACTTGATTTGTGAGGAGGCAGGGAGGAATTTCAACAATCATGGAGGTTGATGTTGACAAAAATTTGTGCAGATTTTTCTACACAGACCGTTTAGTACATAAAAAAATAAATGCATTCCCGCCTATCCTGGTCTACGGAATAGGCGGGAACGCTGCTACATTTTCTCAAACTATTCTCCTCTCAATACAAACTCTGCACAAATTTTTGTAAAAAAACCAAGTCATAAGCATAGGTTTATCGAACTAGTACAACTCCTACTCTGCACAGTTTCCATTAGAGATATAAATGGCATGGGTTTACATTATAGTACTGTATTGCTTTTTACCTTCTCCAGACTGCGGCCACAATAAATGCAGTAGATAGCAAGGAATTGCAAGTATCATGGAGGTTGGTGTTGACAAATTTTTGTGCAGATTTTTCTACACAGACCGTTTAGTACATAAAAAAATAAATGCATTCCCGCCTATCCTGGTCTATGGAATAGGCGGGAATGCTGTTACATCTTCTCAAACTACTCTCCTCTCAATACAAACTCTGCATAAACTCTTGTAAACAACACCTACCCTTCAGCGTTTTTGAACGTACATTTTTGACCGGATTTTCCAGCTCCCACCGCCCACCTCGTCGACTGAACTTTGGAGGCAACTCATTTCGCATTCTGCAAAGTCACAAGATGTTTGAATGTAGGATTATCTCCGATGCCCAAGACGGCATGTAAGAAGCTCGTTGCCGCCACCTTACAAACCATTCGAAAAAATTCGCGAGGGGAAATCTTCCTTACTTTGAACGGCTCCCCAGACGTGGAGCCGTTCGAAGAGGTCGAGATTCCCGACGACGTCTTTCGCAAGTATGAGCTGGTACACTAAGATTGTATGCTTGCCTGTTCATTTTTTTGTCCATGTGTAACATGCAGGGTAAAGGCGACCTCGATGAGTTGGTCTCCGGCTTCTGCTACTCCTGGACTCAAGCAGGACTACTGAAGAAGGATAAAGCCACGCTATGGGACGACAAACTGGGCGACGCCGACGAAGCAGGTCCCCCACAGCAAAGACAGAAGAGGCAGAAAGCGGAAGAAAAGAAGAATGAGAAAGAGAAGAGTAAGAAGAAAGAGGAGGAAGAGCAGAAGAAGAAGCAGGAAGAAGAGAAGAAGAAGAAGGAGGCGAAGAAGAAGAAGGAGGAAGGAGAGAAGAAGAAGGAGGAGGAGGCGAAGAAGAAGAAGGAGGAAGAACTGAAGAAGAAGGAGGAGGAAGAACAGAAGAAGAAGAAGGAGGCGAAGAAGAAGAAGGAGGAAGGAGAGAAGAAGAAGGAGGAGGAGGCGAAGAAGAAGAAGGAGGAAGAACTGAAGAAGAAGAAGGAGGAAGAACAGAAGAAGAAGAAGGAGGAGGAGGAGGAGGAAGAAGATAGTCCGAAGAAGAAAAAGAAGAATGCGAAGAAGAAGAAGGAGGAAGGACAGAAGAAGAAGAAGGAGGATGAACAGAAGAAGAAGAAGGAGCAAGAAGACAAGAAGAAGAAGGAGGAAGAAGACAAGAAGAAGAAGGAGGAAGAAGAGAAGAAGAAAAAGAAGGATGCGAAAAAGAAGAAGGAGGAAGAAGAGAAGAAGAAGAAGGAGGAGGAACAGAAGAAGAAGAAGGAGGAGGAGAAGAAGAAGAAGAAGAAGGAGGAAGAAGACAAGAAGAAGGAGGAGGAGGAAGAAGAGAAGAAGAAGGCGTCGAAGAAGAAGAAAGAGAAGGCGAAGACGAAGAAAGACGCGAACAAGAAAAAAGAAGAAGAAGAGAAGAACGAGGAAGAACAGAAGGAGGAGGCCGATGAGGAGGATGAGAGTGAGGAGGATGAGAATGAGGAAACAAGAAGAAGGAGGATGAGAATGAGGAAAACAAGGCTTGGATGAAGAGGAGGAGCCTGAAGCTGGGGATCCGGATGAAGGTGATGAGGACCCTGACAATCCGGGTCACAAGTTACCAAAGTGCCCGGATGGCAAGATTCGTGTGTGGGCGACGTCTATTCTTCTCTTTCATTTCAGGGAAGTCCTGGCAAGACTGGTATTATTATTATTATTATTTATTATTATTATTATTATTATTATTATTATTATTATTATTATTATTATTATTATTATTACTGTTATTATTGTTATTATTGTTATTGTTATTGTTGTGATTGTTATTATTTATTGTTATTATCATTACTATTATTTTTAAACATTGTTATTACTTTTATTGTTATTATTGGTTTTGTTGCTGTGTTCTTCTTCTTCTTCTTCTTTTCTTCTTCTTCTTCTTCTTCTTCTTCCTTCTTTCTTCTTCTTCTTTTTTTCTTTTTTTTTCTTCTTTTCTTTTTACTACTTATTCTTTTTTTTTTCTTTTTTCTTCTTCTTCTTCTTTTTCTTTTTCTTCTTCTCTACTTCTCTTCTTTTTCTTCTTCTTCTTCTTCTTCTTCTTCTTCTTCTT
>WBZZ01000362.1:45000-47500 GCA_019918135.1 Paulinella micropora
GTCCTCGATTTGAGATTTGAGCTCGTTGTATCGGTTGGTCTTGTATGCTCGTGCGTCAAGGATGTTTTCCTCGACCGGGCACGTTAGCTCGATCAGAATACATATCTTGGTAGACAGTGACCAGACAACGATATCGGGGCGGAGGTCAGTGACACAAATGTGGACAGGAAAGGCTTGCTCAGAACCGGTGTATTGGGTTTGGAGTTGCCAATCGTTTGCAGTGTCAAGCAGGGATGGTCGATGAAATGACTGTCCCTTAGGCTTCTGCTCGCCCTCTTTCACAAACATAGACTTTGATTCATTTTGGTCTATAGGGGAGCGTTTGTTATGGCTCTCGATGTGTTTTTTAAGGGGAGCTTCAATAGTGCAGAGCACAGAGTCATGACGCCAGGTATAGCGGCCTTGTTTGAGGGCAACATGGCAACCGGAGAGGATGTGGCATAGATGTGCTTGACCAGAACAGAGGGCACACTTGTTGTTGGGAATGATTCCCCACAGACGTCTAAGGTCGGGGGTAATAACCGAGTTTGTGCTTGCGTTGATGACCCAAGAGATTAAACGGGGATTACGGGTTCCGATGAGGCGAGCCCAGGAGAGGTCGAAGGGGCATGCGTCTTCAAAACGAAGGAAGCACCCTTGCATGGCTTTGTCCATGTCATGCACTGCGGTTGTCTCAAGTATTGTCTCAGCAGCTAATTCTAAAACCCTGTCTTTGCGGTCTGTGATGGAATGTTCTTTTGGGTAGCGACCATGGCCAAGTCCGAGATGATCGGATTGGCCTCGATGTTTGAATTCAAAATCAACTTGTGCCTCAAGCTTTTCGAGCATAGGCTCTGGTTTCCAGATAGTTCGAAATGTTTCGTGTTTCATCAGGTTCATCGCATAAATGGACGAGAGGTGTTTATCTGGGCAGTACTTCAGCATTTGAGCACGGTTGATTTGAAGTCGCTGGTAAAAAGAGACGATGGATTGGAGCTGTAGACCGAATTTCGAGCGTGGGCGGTAAAGGCAAGAGACCAGAGCTCTTTTGTAGATATTGGCCCATTTTTTGAGGAAGCGGGTCGCAATTTTCTCAAGGGTTTTGGCGAAAGATAAGCAGAGGTCATAAGTGAGAAATGGCCAGGCAAGTGACTGGACAGCGTAGTGCTGGTATAGCCACAGTTTCATAAAGCCATTGATCGAGCAGCTATCGATGGCTTGCATAGAAAGAATGAACTTCTTTTGGATTGCTGCACGTTGTTCGTTTTCGCTGAGGTCATGGTAGACAATCCATCCGAGGTCTTTGAAAGGCTTGTCAGCGATGAAGTCAATCGGTTTGCCAGTAATAGTAAGGGCGGGGTCGAAAGGTGGGAACGAGATCGGCAATAATCGTTTGAGACCCTTATGGTCGTCGGCTTTAGTCCAGTATTTGAAAGCAAGGCTTTTGCATTTGGGCGGTTTCGCGGCCATTGTTCTGGACCATGACAGAAATTTGTCAATCATGTTGATGGACGATTGACAGTGTTTCGGGGATCGGCAGTGTAGTTTGAGGTCGTCAGCATAAGCAGCTTCGTGCACGATGACTTCATCTGTTGAGGTCTTATGCTTGAAATGATAACCGTTGTTTTTGGTCAAGGATGATAGGAGGTCAAGGAGTAGGTTGAAAACTATGTTGAAAAGGAGAGGAGAAATGCAGCATCCTTGAAAAACGCCAACAGCAAAAACAAAGGGTTCTGATGACCAATCTTTCCCTTCGATTGTGGCTACTAAGAGTTCGTAGTATAAAAAGATTATGCGAGCAAACATAGGGGGCACGTGGTACCACCAGAGAGCGAACTGGATCAAGTTGTGGTTTACGCTTCCAAAAGCGTTTTGTAGGTCAATCCATGCTATGACCAGTTGGCGATAGTGATCTTTTGCATTTCTGATGGTAGCTTTTGTAGTAGCAATGTGCTCGGGGCATCCTGCAACGTTACGGAGGAAACCTTTTTGTTTTGCTCTGTCAAAGTACTTGTTATCTAGCAAAAAACTCTCTAGGCGTTTTGACCACAAAGAGAAAAATACCTTACCCGAGCAGCTTGTCAGAGCAATCGGACGATAGTTTGAGGCCTGAAGTGGATCGCCGTCCTTATGAAGGAGGGAGATAGCAGCTTGGGCCCAGCTATTAGCTACGTCAGTTGTCCAACACTTGACAATGAGTTTGTGTAAGAAAAGTAAAGCGGTGGGAAGTCTCTTGTAAACAAGGTAGCTAATACTATCTCTGCCAGGGGCTGCACCATTACGCTTGGCAAACACAGATCTTTTGGTTTCCAAGAAGGACGGTGGCTTGAGGTCAAAGGGGACAGTTGGTAGAGGTGGGCGATTCATTTCAGGTAAGGGCACGTAGGTTTGTTCACGATTAGCGTCTTTGTATAGGTTGGGAAAGTAGGAGTCACAGTTTTCTTTGGATAGGGAGGAAGTGGTTTGGGTTGAGGGGGGATGAAACAGATTTTTGGCAAACTTATGAGGGTCAGTTCGGAAG
>WBZZ01000362.1:65000-67500 GCA_019918135.1 Paulinella micropora
CGGACAAAGGAAAGCTGGCTAGGAACAGAAGTGGACACAGAAGACAAGAGCCAGGCGGGAAAAGATGAATCAGGAGAAAAACAGCAAGACCTCAAGAAGAAGACAGGCAGTGGAGAAAAGGAGGCAAAAGGCGTGGCAGATACAAGAAGACTGTCCGTAGGGAATGTTAAATGGTAAGGGAGAGTAAAGAGTCGAAACAAGCATTCGCGCCCAAGGGCTAGCCTCTTCTTCTTTCAAAACAAGTGAGGGGTCCGGTGCAGCTTTCCTTCAGCTGGGAGTGAGTATCAAGAGAATCTGGACTAGAGACTCTGTGAGAACTCTGCGAAGTTCCTACTTCTGCTTGAGTGCAACGAGCAACAACTTCGAACATTTTTGCTCTCAGCCAATGCTTACATCCGCAACCTGTGTCGTAGCACTTTGGAAAGGTTCTGCTAAGAGCTTTGAAAGGAGCTACTGCGCAAGCAATAATTCCGGTAAGAACCAGCTGCAAATGAAGCGCTTGAAGTCAGCTTTAAGAGTGTGCATGCAAGAAGTAGGAAATTCTCGCTCCCGGTGCCACCTGTACGTTCGTGCTACCAGACGCCCGTCACTTGTTTGAGGAAAGAAGACAAGAGGCATGCACGGGGTTCAAAAGGGCAGGACAAGGACCCGGTGGGCCCTCTCGCCAAACTCAACACCAACACCTGCCCCACCACACGCAAAAGACATGGAATCATTCCACATATGCACACGATGTCTCCAGTAGTAACACTTGCAATTGCACGCAAAAGACGACATCGCCTGTCCAGATGCCCGCATAACATGTGCATGCCTGCGCGTCGCCGCACATGGCATGCAAACATGACATGCACGCATCGTCACACACGCGCATTCATGCGTGCAAGCGCCCCTGCAATTGCTGTAGCTTACTTGCTCTGGCGGCACCACGTGGCCGCACGCGAAGGTGGCGATAGGCGGCCCTTGGCTCTGCGCGCCAGCACCTGTGCTGGGGCCGGAGCGAACGAAGTCTAGCTGACCGCGAGGCTCTGCTTGCTGTGGTTCTTGCTGTTGTTGCTGCTGCTGATGCTGCTGTTGCTGTCGCTGTTCTTGCTGTTCTTGCTGTTGCTGTTGTGGTGGTTGGCTGGGCTCAGGGGCGGTAGACGAGGATGAGAACGTGCGAGCAGCAGGCAACGGGCAGCAGGCAGCGGCTGTGGCGTTGCACGACAGTAAAGAGGAAGATGCAGCCGCTGGGAAGGCCGAGCAAGGCTGCTCTAGCGACGAGGACGAGTCTGAGCGTGTTGTAGCTGAGAGCAGCAGCTGGGAGCGCGAGCAGGCAGGGGATGGAGGTGCCGAGGCTTGCTCAGCCAAGGCGGGCGGTGACGAGGCAGGGGAAACAACAGAGGGCGGAAACAGCTGCGAGATGAAATGTCCGAATGGCTGCATGGTACCTCCAATCAAAAGCACCGCGCGAGCTTCCTGGGCTAGCTCTGAGAAGTGGATGGTGGCGTTGAGGTTCATGAAGGCGATGCACGACTGCCCCTTGAGAGCGCAGCCGATCTTGGCTTCACAGTCTTCCTCGCTCAAATCCATCGCGTCTCGTCTCGCCGCCTCGGCGCGCTCCTCTTGCTGGAGCTCGGCCTGCGTTTTCCAGTAGCGGCGCACCAGCACGCGTCCGTGCGCGTCGGCGCCCATCAGAGCAGCCAGCAGACGAGACACGGCGCGCACACCGCCCTGCTGCTTGGACTCGTGGTCGGGCTCGCTGGCCAGTGCTGCTTCATGCTGCTGCTGATCGCCGAGCGGCTGTGACAAGTGCTGGGCAAAGCCTTGGAGCTTGTGCGCGAGCTTGCTCTCCTGCACGAAGCTCTGCAGTGACAAGAGGTCCAGGTTGTCGATCTGCAGCTGGTACACGAAGTCATTGACGCACAGGATGGAAACTTCACCGTCGTCAGCGGTGTCGCTGGAAGCCAGGGCCTCGGCCTTCAAGGCGGAGATCCGGGAGCGACACGAGGCAGCAGATGCGGCTGCAGCTTGCGAAGAAAGAGATGAGCAAGAGGAGGAGGAGAAGGAGGAGGAGGAGGAGGAGGAGGAGGAGGAGGCTGAAGGAGGAGCAGCAGGAGCAGAGGTGGCGGGCAAGGGCAGCGACGCGGATGAGGAGGAGGATGAGGAGGAGGAGGAGGAGGAGGAGGAGGAGGAGGAGGACGGATTGAGTGGTTGTGAGCCTTGCGAGGAGGGCCAGCCTTTGGTGAGGAAGGATCGCATCTGCTGTATCAGGAACAAGAGCTGCTTGATGCAGGACGCATTGCTAGGCTTCAGCCTTTTGACATAGCGCTGCAGGTACTCGGAGAGCTGTGCGTGGGTGGTGTTAAGGATGGAGAGGGAGATTTGGTGGGAGTGTATTGCGTTGAGCGTTTCGATCAAGTTGTGAGCCTCATCGATTATCAACACGTTGCCCTGACATACATACATGCATACATGCATACATACATACATACATACATAAATACATAAATACATACATACA
>WBZZ01000362.1:82500-85000 GCA_019918135.1 Paulinella micropora
CTATATCTATATCTATATCTATATCTATATCTATATCTATATCTATATCTATATCTATATCTACATATCTATATCTATATCTATATCTATATCTATATCTATATCAATATCTATATCTATATCTATCTTAATATTGATACTACCGATGACATGGAAACGGTGAAGATATCTATATCTATATCTATATCTATCTTAATATTGATGCTACACACGAAATGGGATGATCAAGACTCTAAGAACAAGTAAAAAATTTCAGCCACCTCAAATTTTGGCAAAAAAAATAACGTATCTTGCGGTGAAAGACCAGGGAAGAATTCCGGCCACCCAAAGTTTTGTGCAAAAACAACGTATTCTGCGGTGAAAAATCACTGGCCGAAATATTTCCTGGCCGAAATTTTGCACTTGTCCTTACCATTTCCCCTTGTCCTCTGGAATATCAACAGTAAGACTTTACCATTCCGATATCGCGTGTAATATCAATATTAAGACTTTACCATTCCCATCTTGTGTGTATTATCAAGATAAACGCTTTACTATTCCCATGTCATCTGTAACATCAACATTAAGTCTTAACATTGATATTACAGACCACAATGGTAAAGTCTTAATATTGATATTAAAGATGACATGGGGATAGTAAAGCGTTAACCTTAATCATACACACGACATGGGGATGCTAAAATCTTAATATTGATATTACACACGGCATGGGAATGGTAAAGTCTTACTGTTGATATTACAGACAAGGGATATGCTAAAGTCCTAATATTGACATTACACACGAAATAGGGTTAGTAAAGTCGCAATATTGATATTACAGATGACAATGGAAACGGTAAAGTCTTAATATTGATATTACAGACGACATGGGGATGGTAAAGTCGTAATATTGATATTACAGATGACAAGGGAAATGCTAAAGTCTTAATATTGATATTACACACGACATGGGAATGGCCTAATCGCGCAACTTTGAACTCGACATTGTCCAAGGCTAGTGCAGTGGTAACGCTGAAGCTATCATGTGAATAGTATATTATGCGGTTAGCCACAAATTTGACGTGTTTTCCGGGCCAGCCGGGCCGGCGAGCCCGCAAAACACGTCAAATTTGGCGCGCCGCATATGTTTTTATCGGTAACCTGACCATATTTTGTGGAGGTGACCGATAAACTCACGACAAGAGCTTCGAAACGGCGCGCTCACAAGTTTTCGCAGAATAGAAATATGAGTTGAGAGAAAATGAGTTAGCTGGTCAAAGGAAGGTGACCTCTGCCTGCAGCTGCTCCAGCATGGCCTGTTCCTCCAGCGCCTTGTCTCCCGTGAGGAACGCTGCGTCTCCATGTTGCTTGAGCAAAGCGCGCCACGCGGGCAGCTTGTGGGGAGCCTGGAAGAGGAGCGAGAGAGAGAGAGAGAGAGGGGGGGGGGGGGGGGGGGGGGGGGGGGGGGGGGGGGGGGGGGGAGGAGGAAGAGAGGAGGAGGTGGAGGAGGAGGAGGAGGAATACTCCCTCCCCTCCGCCCCCCCCCTCCACCCCCGCCTCTCTGTCTGTGTGTGTGTGTGTGTGTGTGTGTGTCTCTCTCTCTCTCTCTCTCTCTCTCATTCTTCCTCACCTTGCGCGGGCTCCAGTCCACCATGTACTCTTCCGGCCGGTCCTTGTCGTCGTCTTGGTCTTTCTCTCCCGCAAGCACAGACGATCGCCCTTCGTCTTTCGCCACAGCGCGTAGCCTTTTCCTTTTCTTCGCGGGACTGGCCGCCTGCAAGGAGAGAGACAAGTCAAGAGAGGAGACGGGAGAGGGTAACATAGACGATGGTCTGGCTGAAATCCCGGAAATTTTTGCGAATGCCGCTTCCAACTTGGTTGCCCCGGCCGGAAAACTCCATTTTATTCAGGTTTGGTAAGGTAGGTTTCCGGGACATCGCCGCAATTACCTTGAGCTTGGGCAGGTTGCTCTGCATGTCATCTGCCGGTGTAGACTACATACATACATACATACATACATACATACATACATACATACATTTACATACATACATACATACATACATGTACATACATACATACATACATACATACATACATACATTTACATACATTTATATACATACATACAAACATACCTACATACATACATACATAACATACATACCTACATACATACATACCTACATACATACCTACATACATACATACCTACATACATACAAACCTACATACATACCTACATACCTACATACATACATACATACATACATACCTACATACATACATACATAGAGACATACATTGATACATACATACATACATACATACCTTCTCCGCCTCGCCCTCGTCGTGTGCACGTCGGCGCAGTCGTTCATACATACATACATACATACATACATACATACATACATAAATACATACATACATACATACATACATACATACATACCTTCTCCGCCTCGCCCTCGTCCTGTGCACGTCGGCGCAGTCGTTCCAGCTGCCTATATATACATACATA
>WBZZ01000362.1:100000-107123 GCA_019918135.1 Paulinella micropora
GGTCAATCTCTACTTGTGTCGGTATATCGCAGGGTCGGGTACATACACCTCGACTTCGCATATAGCTATTAGGACTGGCCCCCTAATACCATATCATAGGATATCCGCCTTATACAAGGGTATGTCATTAAAAAAGACAATGTACTTACGATCTCCCTGTGAATAGTAATAATAATAATAATAATAATAATAATAATAATAATAATAATAATAATAATAATAATAATAATAATAATAATAATAATAATAATAATAATAATAATAATAATAATAATAATAATAATAATAATAATAATAATAATAATAGTGTATCTCCTGCCAATTGCTGAGCCAAAAGGCCATGTGCATCCAGTCCTCCATTCCATAAGGAAAGTCTCCACACCAATCGGTGGAATAAAGGAAGTGACGGCATAGAACATTACTCTAGGAGCTTTATACCAATCAGCCCATGGAAAGGACCGATGGCCTATGTACTCCCTAATAATAATAATAATAATAATAATAATAATAATAATAATAATAATAATAATAATAATAATAATAATAATAATAATAATAATAATAATAATGATAATAATAATAATAATAATAATAATAATAATAATAATAATAATAATAATAATAATAGTGTATCTCCTGCCAATTGCTGAGCCAAAAGGCCATGTGCATCCAGTCCTCCATTCCATAAGGAAAGTCTCCACACCAATCGGTGGAATAAAGGAAGTGACTGCATAGAACATTACTCTAGGAGCTTTATACCAATCAGCCCATGGAAAGGACCGATGGCCTATGTACTCCCTAAATAATAATAATAATAATAATAATAATAATAATAATAATAATAATAATAATAATAATAATAATAATAATAATAATAATAATAATAATAATAATAATAAGATAATAACAGTGCTTCTCTGTCAATGGCTGATGCATTTCTGCACATGCGCCTCCATCGTCTCACCCGTGAGGGGAGTACGAAGAATTGACGATAAGCTCTAATGACACCCCCGCAAGGGCAGTTCCAACACTTCCAGACGGGCCGGTATGTTCAATGAAAATACTGGTCCAGAAATAGACCGGTATGTTCAATGAAAATACTGGTGGCACCGACGGGAATCGAACTGGCGACAGGGCCCAGATGGTAGAACTTGACCACTGGGCTATCACGGTGTCCAAATAATAATAATAATAATAATAATAATAGACTTATCAGTCAATTGGCCTTTGATCCTGTCGGACATGTGCCTCCATTGGTAGCACGGGACCGTTCGGTGACGCGGCTCCGCTCCAAAGACTCGACTGGCAGTGCAATGTGCAAAGGAGCGTGCTGTGCATGTGCAAGTGGGTGCAAGGAGTGAGAGGAGTTATCTGCCGAGAAGAAGTCCGCGACGCTGCGCTGACCTCCACCTACAACAGATCTAGCCAGACATTCTACCTGACTAGGCCTTCCCCTCCTTCTACCCACCTCCTGAACGACCGTGAGGTCGATCACCTCCTCCTCCTCCTCCGCCCCCTCTGCCTCCCTGGTCTGCGCCTCCAACTCCTCCCACTCCTTCCAGATGGTGGCAACAAAACCTTCCTAACTCCTCCTCCACCTCTTCTGGGACAGGGATAAACAAAACGCCGAGCATCGCCGCCATCTTTTCATCCTCCCCCTTCAGCCATTCCTCTTTGAAGAGCCTCATCTCCTCCTCTGCCTCCCGCAGTTCCCTGTGATAAAGCCCTCCTCGATTCAGCATGAGGGGCTGCCGGGCTTGCGCCTCATCGATAAACTTAAACAGTGCCTCACGAGAGCTCGCAAACGTTGGGCAATGCAGCAGGAAGTGACGTAACGACTCGTTAACCTCAGTGCCACACAAGGCGAAACAGCTTGAGCAGTCCGGCGAGCATGAGCCAAATTTGGATCGGTAGAGGCGAAGGCGATTGTTGCAGCTCAACAATCGCCTTCTGATAAGGTTGTGACTTCCCCCCTCCAGCGCCCGCCAACGTGGGAAAGCAGAGCGGGAAGACATCTGGCTAAGCAGCACCCTAAGCCCATCAGAGTGCTTAGCCTGCCGCTCCCAGCCAGCTACTTCCTGCCGGACAGATCATTGCTTTACCACCTCGTTCCAGTTCGCCAGAGCGGCCGCCAGTCCTTATCATCTACCGTGCCATCTTCGTTCACGACCCGCTTGAGCGCATCCAAGCCCTCCCGCAGCCTGTGATCTGCTAAGATCAAATTTTCCGTATCTTCCTTCCATTTGCACCGACCCGTGTTGTAAAGCCTGCGTGTTAGCGCTATGTTGCCCAGTAACTCGATGCGCCCTAGGAACCGAAGCCGGGCCGCCTTGGCAAGGATGCTAAAACTCGGCGTGCGACCTAAACCCCTGGTGATGCAGCCGCTTGTGCGCGTACCAACACCCAAGATGACCCGCAGGGGCGCTACCAACGCGCCCTCCAGCTTACTCAGCTTGTTGGCGCCCGGCAGATCCCAAAAAGCCGATGCGTAAAGCAACTTTGCGCCAACCATTTGCTGCCAATTCATCAGCCGAAGACGCGCTGGAACTTCATGGGCAATCCAGAGGGGGTAGCAGGCAGCCGTTCCCGCTACAGTGATTTCCGCCGCCCGCTTCGCTTGCGGTTTATCGGAGAGGGTGTCCGTGAGCAGAACTCCCAGGTATTTGTAGTGGTCGGTGACGTTGAGAACCTTGCCCCGGAACCTCACGCATGGGGGCGACTTTTTTGACTTGGCGTGCCCGTATATCGGCATGACTTCCGTCTTGCCCGGTTTCAGGTTGATTTCAAGCCGATAGTCCTCCATGAATGTCGCCACGACATTTACAATCTGTTGAAGCTCCGTGACACTATGCGCAATTACCGCAACGTCGTCGGCGTAAAGCAGGGTCCGTATGTCTTCGATGCGGTTGAGGTCCTCGATCTCCAACTCTTTCGCGATTCGGACCGTTAGCTCATCCATGAAGACGTTGAACAGCGACGGTGACAACGGCGACCCTTGCTGAACTCCCATCTCTTCCAGCACTTCACCAGTGAGTTCGCATCGACTAGCACTCGCGATGACGTTCTTCGGTAAAAACGCCGCAGAATGCGATAGAACTTGCCCTGTACCCCCATCTGGGTTACATCGGGCTTCCGAACAGGAGCAGAAGCGTTCGACCGCCGAACCCCGCCCAAACGCTTTGACAGCTTCCAGTACGTGGCCATGGTAGCGCTCCTGAAGTTGGCAGCGGTGTCATTCTGGACCCGCTCCACGCTTGCTCCTTCTTCTCCTTGCATAACCTTCTGACCGCCTTCCTCGCTTCTTTATATCTTTGCCAGGCCTCTCGGTTGGCCTCATTCCTTCGCCAGAGGCCGTATGCCTCTCTCCGTCGCGCAATCGCTTCCCTAAGACTCTCATCAAACCATGCATTAGTAAACCCTGGCCTAATCACCCGAACTCCCAAGACCTTCACGGCTGCGCCCGTGAAAGCTCGGACCACTAAGCTAGCGACCCTGTCTACCTCCTGCTGAAGCTCATCCGGGTCCTCCACTGCTGATAGATCTGGGAGGCCATCTGGCAACAGCCCCGATATACCAGCTGCAAAGGTCTCGTCGTACTTCAACCTAAGCTTAGACAGCTCACTCTCCTTACCCTCAACTACCCTGCCTATCAAGCGTTCTGCCTTGAATGCTTTTGTACCTCTTTACCTGCTTTTTGGGGGTGGCTGTCCCCCCAGACCAGTTCCGCCCACACAGCTTTGTGGTCGGTATCAAGGTCTACCTCGTCGACGCCGAAGCTTGCCTCCTCCGCCAGCTCGGAAGAGACGCAGATGTAATCCAGTAGATGCCTTCGTCCACCTACATTTTCCTGCCTAGACCACCAATATTTGTCCCCCGTGGTTGCGAAAAACCCACTGAGATTGCGCAACCCCGTGGCAACAAAGCATCGCAGCCAGCAACTCACCATTCTCACTCCTAACCCCGTCTACCCCTCCCATCTATCTCGCCAAAGAGGCCCACCACTCCCTCCTCCCGCGCTATTCTGGCGGGCCCCAGCTTAGCATTAGCATCACCAACCGTAACCACATGACCTTTGGTGGCGAAGTAGAGACGGCCGCCTGCCACGCCTCATAGGCTGCAATAGATTCCTCTCGTTGATTTTCTTGGGGGAAGTAGCCGTTGCCGACGAACACATCCGACGCCGTCGCGCTCCCAGACGACAGCCTCACCCACCAATTGCTGTGGGTGTGGAACAGGCGCCTGTACAATGGTAGCGCACGGTGCCAGATAGTTGGCCACCAACGTCAAGACTCCCCCCAAGAGACGCAAGCCCGCACCAGTTGCAGCCGCTTTGCCGAGGACTGCGAAGCCGTCGACTTGGAGCTTCTCCACCTTCTGCGACGATAGGTTGTGCTCCTGGACTCCGACGATCACCCAGCCTCGTTCCTTGTAGTGCTCCGGCCATTCCCCAAAGCCTGGGCTATCCGCACCCACTTTGCCTTGCCAATTATGTGAGGCCACCCTCAGTGGGAAGCCTTTCACAAATTGGGAAGAACGAAGCTGATGCCGATGCCTGCGCTTCGGTTGAGCCCGCCTGGAGCCCTCCGCCACCCTCCACGGCCCATCCTGCACCCTCCGCCCCAGCTCCTCCAGCTCCCGCATCCCGCCCCACTCCGCCAAGGGAGATTCACCGCTTGAGGCTTCGCCCTGGCTCGTCGACTTCCACGTCGAGCACCAGTAGCCAAACCCCTGCTTGCGAAGCTCCCTCTGCATCTCTACATACTGGCACCCCCCCGTGCAGCCCGCTGCTTCTCTCTTTCCCGGAAAGTCCTACCCGTCGCAACGTGAACCTTTCCCGTGAAGAACTTACGCTCCCGCAGCAGCCGCACAATCTTCTCCGCCTCCTCACAAGACGCACATTTAATCCGCAAATGTCGCCCACTACCTCTGCCCGCGAATTCCACCTCGACTTCCCCGAGACCGAGAATTCGGAGCTCTCGCGCCATGACCACTGTCTGAAGAGACATGCGATAGCCCCCATACTATGCAGCATCTCTTATCCAGCTCATTTCGTACCTTCCTCCGCCACCTCCTCGGTGGCGGTACCGCTTGCCACACGCCGTGACCAGACCTTTCCGGACGTGACTTCTCTTCCGAGGTTGGGGAGGGTGATCGAGATGCAGCAGGATTGCTGGCTCTACGTGATTCAGGTTGCCCGTCAGGTACGCGAGCACTCTACCACCCCACCCCGGCCGAGTAGCCATCGCCACCCGCAGGCGCACTCCACGGGGAACGTCTAAACCTGAAGGATTACCGCCTTGACCCATAGGGCAGCACTAGCGGCCGCGCTCTTCGCATAAGAACCTGACATAAGTGGTATGGGACCCCGGTGCCGCATTGATCGAGTTGTAAACTCGATAAATGAGGACCCAGGTGGGGTTATTTAAAGCTCAACCCTTAAAAAGCATACGTGTACGTATGTATAGGAATACACACAAACACTCACCTGCATCCGTAACCAGGCACGAGCAGACCCGCTGTGCATCATCGAGGTAGGTGTCGTGGCAAACCACCCTGCGTCCGATAAACGCTGCAAGTGAGTCATCTACCGAGAGCACAGAGTGACAGGCCGTGCACGTGTACCACCACCCATAACCCTCCGCCAGAGCAACCCCATGGCATCCGCAGGATGAGCACGAAGAGTGCTGAGAGAGAGGGTGAGCCAGGAGCCCCGCTCCGGTCCGTCGTTACTTTGGTCATTTAGTCGTTTCAAGGCTTGTGGTAAGGTGTAGGGCCTCTCGCCTTCGTACAAACTCCGACCGACAGTAGTTTGGTTGACCATCCTTCGCGGTGACCCTCTGAACACAACCCCCTCCCCCAGTGCCCACCCCTTGTGATTCCAGAGGCCACCCCGAGCCAAGAGCCATGAGTATGATGAGCAACTCACATGAGTTACTCTCAGTAATTGGGACCCGTCTCATAAATCAATGGAACGCTTATCGTGCGCCCCTCATAGGCTCAGCCCGCCCATGTGAAAGCTAGGCCTCGCCCAAAGCAAAGCAAAGCAAAGCAACAAACAACAACAAAAAAAAAAAAAAAAAAAAAAAAAAAAAAAAGAGAGAGAGAGAGAAGAGAGAGAGAGAGAGAGAGAGAGAGAGAGAGAGCGAGCGAGAGCGAGGCCGCCGTGGCTCGCCCGCAATCCAGCTGGGTGCACCTCGTCACAACCACTCATCGGCGTGAGCTCATAGCTGTGTGCGACATAGGTACAAGAGCAAGAGGAGAAACAGTGTGCCAGCGTGGATGTGTGGGTGAGGCAGTGCGGTGAGGCAAAGCAGCGATGCCAGTCGAATCCCTGGAGACGGAACCTAGCATCAAAAACATCGTATAAGTCTACCCCAGGCCTCCATCCACCGAGTGGTGAGCTCGATAAAAGAAGACCCGAGTGGGGTTATTTAAAGCTCAACCCTTAAAAAAGCATAAACATGTACGCCGCCAGGAACCCAACAACAATAACATAGCAGCCAGGAACAACAATAACATAGCAGCCAGGAACCCAACAACAATAACATAGCAGCCAGGAACCCAACAACAATAACATAGCAGCCAGGAACCCAACAACAATAACATAGCAGCCAGGAACCCAACAACAATAACATAGCAGCCAGGAACCCAACAACAATAACATAGCTTCCGTAACCAGCCTTCAGGAACCCGCCTCAGTTACCCGCCCCCGTAACCAGGTCAGAGACGTGACGTACTATGCATCATTGAGGTGTCGTGGCAAGCCACCCTGCGTCCGATAGAAGCTACAAAAGAGTCATCTACCGAGAACACTAAGTGACAGGCCCGGTCACATGCACCCAACACGTCCCGACCCTCCGCCAGAGCATCCCCATGGCATCCGCAAAGTGAGCACGAGGGGTTCTGGGAGAGAGGGTGAGTCAGGAGCCCCGCGTCCAGGCAGTCGCTACTGTGGCAGTTGAGTGATTTCAAGGCTTGTGGAAATGTGTGGAGCCTGTCGCCTTCATTCCCACTCATACCGACAGTAGTTTAGTTAACCAACCTGTCCAGTGACCCACTGAGCCCAACCCCCTCCCTCAGATAACCCCCACCCCCCGCACCCCGAGTGATACCAGAGGCCACC
>WBZZ01000363.1:0-12500 GCA_019918135.1 Paulinella micropora
CAAAATAGCCAACCTTGGAACTCCAACATTAGCGGCCGATGGCGCGACAAAAGGGTATGCGGACACATTGGACGGGCAAAATGTAAAACTAACAGGAGACCAAACAATAACAGGAATTAAAACATTCAACGGAACAAGCACTGTGATAAAATATCTAACTTTAACGAACAATGCTGATTTTAATAATCAAACTATCACTAATGGCGGAAATATAACATATAATGGGGCGAGGATATTAAACCAAAATGGAGGAGATATATTCTTTTCACAGACATCAGGTGATTATCAATATTTCTTATTTACTCTAAATACTGCTACAAGCGGAACCGCAGACCAAAGAGGTTATGTATTCACGAATGTAGCATTTGATGTAAAAGGGGCGGGACTTTATATTTCAAAACTTTTGGATAATAAAAGTGCTTCGTCTGACATTGTCAGTTTTAACAATGCTGGCGGTATGCGGTTTTATGGTGCCTTAGATATGAACTCAAACAACATAACAAATGGCGGAACAATAACAGGAACTACATTAACGGCAACTGCGGGGATATCAACAACAACATTAACAACGAGCGACAAAATAACAACAGCATCAGGCAAACCAATAATCATAGGCAATACAACGAAATCAGCAAATGGGGCGACAGGCGGATTAGAATTATACAGAACGGCTTCAAATATCGGAGGAGCACACTTACAAGCAATAACAACGGCGGATGCTTATCCAACATTCCAATTATTGAACTGGGCACACGACAATATAGGCTTAAGTTTTGATGCTTATTATGACGGCTCAAACTGGAAATCAAGTAATTCTGGCTCAAACTTTCAAATATACAAAATCTCAAACAAACTTGCTTTTTATTATAAATCAGGAATAACAGCAGGAAGCAATATAACATGGTCTGAGGCTATGAATATAAGCACAGCAGGATTAATAGCAGCAAATGCTGGTATATCAACGACAACCGCAACAGCAAGTGGATTAATAACGGCAAATGCGGGAGTATCAACAACAACATTAACTGCGAGTGGATTAATAACGGCAAATGCGGGAATTACATACACAGGAACACTAACAACGGCATCAGCATCAACTAATGGGGCGAAAATAGCAATTCAAGGACAAACAGACGGAACGAATGCGAGAGGAATATTTATGTGGGACATT
Source organism: Paulinella micropora (assembly GCA_019918135.1). Lineage (NCBI taxonomy): Eukaryota > Cercozoa > Imbricatea > Euglyphida > Paulinellidae > Paulinella > Paulinella micropora. The sequence continues at coordinate 1,172 of WBZZ01000363.1, forward strand.
GGAGATTCAAACTGGGGGATTTATATGAGCCAGTCTGGGGCAAATAAATCATTAAGTGGAGGAACAGCACCAGCAGGAGGAGTAGGCGGAGGATTAACTTCTTATTCTATTAGATTTAGAGTGAATAATTCTTCAACGAGTGGGTTCATATGGGAGAATAGTTCAAATACTGCTTTAATGTCATTAAGAGCGAGCGATGGACAATTATGGGTATTGTCTAATCCAATTCAATATTCAGACAGGAGAAAAAAAGAAGATATAAAGGAATGCTTAGGCTTAGATTTTATTAATAAGTTAAATCCAGTTTGCTATCGTATGATTGATGACAACAAGAAATGTAGGACTGGCTTAATAGCACAGGAATTAGAAGAAATACTAACAGAAATGGATATGCTAGATTTTGGCGGTTTTATAAAAGAAACAATTATGGTTCCGTGTCCAAAGCAGGGAAAAGAATGCGAATTGAAAGGTGTGAGTGTTAATCCAGAAGATGTTAAATGTATTGATAGTGGTGATGTCGGTTATGGTATAGGTTATTCCGAATTTATCGCCCCGTTAATTAAGGCCGTTCAACAAATATCAGAAAAGGTAGTTAATTTAGAAAAACAAAATAATAATCTCATGAATATACTACAAGACCAAGCAAATCAATTAGCAGAAATCAGAGTGGCCGTTCTTGATAATGTCAAACAATAATACAACTAGATTTCATAGACCACCGCCAGTCATTGAAATAGACGGCGAACTAACTCCAGAATTAAAGTCTCGCGTTTTGGATATTGAACTAAAAAATGAGGAACGGAAGCAGGAGCATGAATACACCGATAGTTGGGACTGCTGTTGTATGACAAAAAAAACGGATAGCAGATTAATTAAATACTTATTTCAAATGGCGATCATAATAGCAATAATCGCATTAGCGATCGTAAAACTTTCTAATCATAATCTTGATTGTAATCAAACTAATGTGTATGTGGGGCTCATTTCGTTGATGGTAGGTATCGTTTTACCCTCTCCAAGTTCTGGGGGTAGTAAGAAGTAAATTAAAAACCAAAAACAGATAAACCGAGCATATTGTCGTAGTGTATTTGACTTTTAAGATGTTTCTGTAAATTATCTTTTCTAAACGAATTGCCACATGAACATTTGATTATGGTTGAACAACGTATTTTAGTTTTTTCAATAAGATTCTCTCTATTTTGCTCATAATATTCTTTGTGTTTTTTATCTATGCGCTCTTTGTTTCGTTCGTAACGTTCTTTACCTCGTTGTGATACATAATCTTTATTTTTTTCATACCAGTTTCGCTCTTTTTGTGATACATTCTCTTTGTTTAATTCTCTATATTCTTTTATTTTTTGCGTCAAATATTCTTTATTTTCTTCATAATATTCTTTGTTGGTTCTACCTGCTATTCTTTTATTAATACATTTGTCTGTTTTTCTAATCCATTCTCCTTCTCGTTTCCTCAATTGATTTACATTTTCACACTGATATTCTTCAATCAATTCAACGAAGGCATCATCATATTTGACGATTTCAAAAGAAGAAACATAATCGCATTTACCATTCATCCATCTTTTATAAATAATTTTATGAGCATAAAGTCTTTTGTATAATGGTTGAGTGGTTGAACCGATATACACCTGATCCGTTTGATATGACCTGATAGCATATATTTTACCTTGTTTATAATCTGGCATCCTTTTATATCGTTTATTCTCGTTATCCTTAAATCACAAATTACCACATTCATATATATGTGTCATATACCATCTATTATCGCCCGCACACATTAAAGGCAGTGCCTCATCAAAACAACGACACATATTATTTCCGTTATTTATGAAAACACACTTAAACCCAGTATCTACCCCTTGCTTTATACAATAAGCACACGATTCATTCTTTTTTTCTGAGAATCGCGAGTAAAAGCCGCAGGCAGTCCGCGAAATAGCCGAGTACACAAATAGCAATATTAATAACATATATTATAATATCTATAATTTACCAAAGCAAGTGATAAGCCCAATATGCGGGTTGGTTTTTGTTTAAATACGCGGGCTTTCCATCCTTTGTTTTAATTGCTTGATGTCTGGCACGATAACTTTGCCGTCTGTCTTCGTCTTGATGTTTGGTATAATCTGAATAACCAGATGCGCCGAAGTTGATGCGACGGCCGTTATAGACGACATAATACTTTTTTCCTTTCACTTTACTCTCGCCGAAGTCTGTCGCGCCTAATGACAAGGCTTTCTCTCGTAGCCCCATTATATACTTAACTCCCGATTTTACCTTCTTCTTTAATTATGTTATTATAAATCACCTCGCGTTGCTTATCTGATAGCGGTAAGCGGTAAAGGATATTTTGAGGTTTTCTAAAAATGTTGGGGTTTCTATTCACTAAGTTCTGAGTGATACGGATTTGGTCAATTTCCTTCCCTAGCCGTTCTAGCTCCTCCAGTTGCTCCTCGTCTTTGCTTTTTTCTTTTTTATTTTCCATCCTATATAATAGCAGATAAAATGTCCAAAAAAAAAATCACAGATGTCAATCCGTATGTTAATCCGTATAAAGCGTATTACGAAGAAGAAGAATGGCACATTCCCGGCTACAATTTCAACGGCAAAGGGACGAATATGAGAGATCGTTTCTCGTTAAGTTATAAGGGTAGAATGGGCACTAAATCGTTTCATTTACCTGTAAATAGGATTGATTATGAAGCAGTTAGGCATGATCTTATGTATATGTCTTCAGACGAAATAGTCAGATATTTCTCGGATTTGATGTATGTAGCAAATGTAGATAAAGCAAGAAACGATCATAATGCTCCTCACGCAATACTAAGCAAAATGGTTATAGGTAGCAAATCCATGGCAAGATTTACGTGGGAAGCACTTAAGTTTAATAAGGCTGTTCAACACCCTTTAAACGAAAATAAGTCATTGATGGAAGAAATAACACTAATGATGCGAGAATGGAAAACCTCCACGGAAGTTCTCAAATATATGGTCGCAAAACATCCATCTGTTTTCGGCGGAACATTAACACGTCAGATACGGGGTCCCGCAAGTACTCAACATATTAATCGTGTATGGAGAGAATTAATATCAAACGCAAAATATGCGATCGTTGCCTATGCTATTCAAGGAAAGCGTAGTTTTGCCGCACCTTTTGAAATGGCATATGGTGCGTATGATGATCCAGAAAAATACAAAAAAAATTAAAACGATGGTTGATGCGCTCATGGTTAAGTATGATAAATATTTAGCAGATGTTGGTTATTTTTATGATAATGGTGATTTTGTCATCAAAGCAAATATTAATAAACAAAAGGCTGAAATGGATTATGCGGATTTCTTTGGAGATTGGCACGAATACGCCACTAAAGTAAGTTCTACATATTATCCAAAATTGATAAAAAAAGAAGATTTGTCAAAAGCATCAAATATTGAAGTTGAACGAAAAAATAACGAATTAATACAAGTATCTAACGAAACGGATGACCCCCTCCAAATTGACAATATTCTTAAAAATATAACCAATTCTTATTCCGCGAGTGAAAAGTTAATCGCAAACCCCACCCAACTTCAAACCTTATCACCACCGTCCGAACCAATACCATCGCCGACTTTACCTAAACCAATACCATCACCCAGTTTAACCGCGTCCACATCCGTGTCTGTGTCCTCATCCGAACCATTATCACTACCACCGAAATCAATACCATCACATAAAATGTTACCATCGCCTAGTTTAACAATATCGTCTAGTCCGTCGGAAACAATAAAAAATGAAAATAATAATATTAATATTAATATAACTTCAGAAAAAATGACTACACCAGCCGAAATTAAATATGACCAACGAGCACGGAAGCACATGGTAGGTGCTATTGACTCAATACTTGAAGGTTTAGACGAACAAACTGCTCAGAAAATAAAAGAACAATACATTCAAGTTATTAATGGGGCTTCAACCAAAGCGAAAATTAATCCTGATACATGGAAAGGAAAAAGTATTAAGGAGATTGAATCACACGCGACTAGAACCACGGGAGTGAAAATGACACAATTAAATACTCACAGAGACACAATACTTAATGTAATCAAGGATGAACATAAATCTAAACTTACAAAGGAACAAAAGAAACAATTTAGAGAGTATCTTGTAGCAAAAAAGATCGCATCAATTGCTAATACGAAAGATAGAAATCTAGCAAGAAATGGTATTACAGAGTCAAAATCAGAATATAGTAAATACAAAACCGAAATAAAAGATGAAGGAGAAATTGGTAAAGTTAGAGACTTGTACAATAAAGCAATACTTGCTTATTCGTCTAATGATGCGAAAACAGGAGAAACTCTCTTCAACGAAATGAAAAAGATCGCACTGCCATTAGTGAAAAAAATACAATTACCACCGCCAGAGCAAAAGATGCCAGAGTCTCCACCAGAGCAAAAGATACCAGAGCCAGAGATACCAGAACCAAAGATACCAGAGCCAAAGTCAAAGCCAACACAAGATGATAGTAAAGCACTTGTACCCGCACCACCTCAGGATGGCAATGAAGCCCCCGCAGATGTGAAAGCCCCCGCAGATGATGTAGTTAAAACTGGAGTGTATAAAAGTGGAACTAAAGCATGATTACCATTTTATGAGAAAAAAGCCATAGTTGATGATGCTACATTGAAAGAGTATAAAGAAAATCCAGACCCAGACCCTTCCACAACACCCAATCAGGCACTGGTTGATTCCATGCGATCCATTGACGATTTTGTTGATAAACTTATGGGAAAATCGCCCGCAGAACAAAAGAAGGAACTTTTCAAATCTGTTTCGTTTCATTACACCATCCGATCAGAATGGAGGTATCGGAACTAATAAAACAAACATACTGCTTAAAGGAAATAAGGAACGGCAGGATCGTGTGCTAGATGCGCCAATGTATGAACTTTATGATAATACTCAATTCGGCAACACTAACAACAATATGGTTATGAACCGCTATAATAGAGCAGTCATGATTAAACGAGCCTCTGACAAAGTCCGTATGCCATCCGTTAGATCGCGGTTGGTTAAAAACTTCAAAGCGGAAATTCCACCGCAAATACAAACAAGAGCAGAAAAGAAGGATTTTAAACCGCTAATCAACCCTCCCTCTGATTATTCTTTTGGAAGCCCGTATTCTCCATTCTTCCACAATTATGCCCATCTTCCCATGCCGTGGGGTGTTGAATACGATAATTACAGACACAATCAAAACTATTTTATTAATGCTTAAATATAACAAATGAAGCGCGGACTTAGACCGAATAGATTACCAAGAAAAACACTTTTACGAACGGCACTAGAAGGAAGCAAAATTGAACAATTACACGAACATGAGTTTCAAGTTAGCAGACCTGTTATAACCGAATTACCAAAAAAGGAACAGAAGTTTAAAAAGGGGCTACAAATTGAAGCAATTGATTCCGAACGCGATAGTGTTAAAGAGAAGCCGATACAAAAGGGTAATATTCTTCCCGGAATGGGATTGTTTATCATATGCGGCGCTACTGGAAGTGGGAAGTCGGTTATGGTTGCTAATCTATTGGGCAATAAACACATGCTTAAGGGTTGGTGGGACGAAATTTATATGTTTTGTTTATCTCCCTCTAAGATGCTTACGGACATTTTGAAACTGAAAGACGATCACATTATAAGAGAAGATAGGCCAGAACTACTACGAAAAATCTTGGACGAACAAAAAAGCAAGATAGAGGCGAAGGGATATGAAAAAGCACCAAAGATATTAATAATATGCGATGATGTTGCTCAATCTCGTAAATTTCTTAAACACGAAGTTTTACAAGAAATAGCCTTTGCCTCCACACACGCGAAGGTATCCGTTTGGATTACTACTCAATCATACATGCAAATCCCGCGAAATGTGCGAATCAATGCTCATTATATTGCTATATTTTCAGGTGTGAAGCGATCAGAGATTGAACGAATAAAGACGGAACACGAAAGCCAGTATTTAAGCGATAAGGAAATGGATCAGTTGATTAGACATGCGACAGCAGACCCTTATTCGTTTTTATTTATTAATAATAGGGTTGCCGACAAGCGACAAGTATTTAGAAAAAATTTTGATACTATTTTGCACTTAAAAAAATAATGTTATTCATATAGCACAATGAGTAAGTTATTTACTACACCATACGCACAGGCGGTATCCATTTACCGCCAGCAGAATGGAATTAAGGGATTATTTACCCCCAAGAAAGGCTCATCAGAATATACGTCCGTAATTCAAATCAGCGACAAAATTAAATCTGGAGAAATTCCCGCGCAACTTAAACCAAGAGCACCACGAAAAAAGAAGATACAAGCCCCAGCGCCGATAGAAACTGCCTCAACTAAATCTGCCGACCTTTCGTTGAACAGAAAAACACCCGATTTACAGCCAAATCCCGTATCAAATACGACACCGCCTCCAAATGCTTTACCCGTAGAAACAACTCCCGCCGCACCACCAGTGGAAACACAATCAGACGGGTCAACAGATGTGGATTTTGAAGAACTTGATAAGCAAACATTAAAATCTCAAACTTACAAAGACCTTACGCATTTAATTAATTTTATGAAGGAGAACAAAATTAGATAAATAATATATGATGATTAAAAATACACGTGCCTCCAATAAATTGTCTAATGAGTTTGTTAATAAACTCAATGAAGCAAACAGGTCAGTGAGTGATGGTATGTCATTGAACCATTTTGAATTATGGTCCAGTAAGGGTGCTCCTCTCGTAAATCAAGACCTCACGGAATATTCAAACTTGTATCCCATTGATAAATATAATTTACAAAACCTACTACCAGATATTAGCGATAAGGGAACATCGGATGTTGTTGATTTGGACACTGCCGTGTCTAGTTTGAAATTCTTACAAAAGGCCGTAAAGAATGCTACATCTAGAGAGTATCAACTTGACAGCAGAGAAAATCGTGATAGTGCTTTGACATCAATACAAGGTGATGTAAGAAAAATAAAAAATGTGTTTATGCCAGATGAATAAATAAGCGATTAATTTTTGAAATAATTTTTTTTTCAATAATATAAGCGAACGTATTTCCACCATGAGTGAATCCAAGGACATGAAGAACACCGAGGAGTTGATGTCCCTCAACAACCTCAAGTATGAGTTGCCAGCAAATCTAGCACTCACTGAACAGGGATGTATCTTTAAGAAGAACTTTGCCGACCAGCAAACTTACACTAGTTCGTCTGGGACTGAAATGATTTTTACACTACAGGCAAGCACTGATTTTGTCTATGGAAAAAATTGTTATTTAACATTTGACATTAAAGCAGATGGGTTGGTTTCCGTTGATGGAGATAATAAGGCGGTTGCTTGTGCCATTGGTTTCCAGAACACCCCAGCAACTGCTATTTTTGAAAGATTTTTGTTGGAAAGTAAGGATGGTAGCGAACTTGAACGAATTGAAGATTTGAAGATGGTGCGAAATATTCTTCCATGGCATTATCCTTTTGATTATCGTCGGCAGGCACAGATGGCGGGACAAAGAGAAAATGTTGAAATTACTCAGAATGGTGATACTACATCACCTTCAATTGTGGACTTTACACTTAATGTCCCCAGTGCTGTCGCGACTGGTAATTATTTAAAACTTTGTATTCCTCTTCATTATTTCTCGGGAGTGTTTAATGAGGAAACTCTCATTCCTCCTTCTTTGATTAGTGGTATGAGGCTTCGCTTGACATTTGCTCCGCCACAGGAAGCATTGACTATTATTGGATCTGCCACTGGTGCTGTTCCTGCTGGTTTTAATGGTTCCGCTTTGACTTTCACTGTATCAAATCCAGTTGTTATGTTGGAGACATTCTCTCTTGCTCCCGCCGTCCAGAGAAATATTATGGAACAGATGGGAAGCAAGGATGGGCTTCCATACACTTATGAAACATATTACAATCAAAAAGCAAATCCAGGAACTTCGGATGATTTTAATCTTCAAGTAAATAAGGCCGTTGCTCGTGCTCAGTGCTTGTATATCGTAACTCAAAATGTGCTCGCGGACAATGCTAATATTGATAACCTTGGAACTGCTCAAATGCCTTATAAGCAGTATCAGTGCCGTATCGGTGATTGGTATGCTCCACAACAAAAGATGGAACTAGGAGGAAGCACCGATACTCTGGCCGCCGTTCAACGAGGATGTGCCGAATTGTATATTAACAATCTTCAAGCGACTATGGGCATTCGCGATGCTTACATGTCTTCATCTGTCTCTCTTGAAAACTTTCGCAAGTATTATTCTACTTCAGATAAAACAGGACTTACATCTAACTCAGGATTTGCTACCATTATCCAGACACTCAATCAATCGCCACACATTGGAGCATCTGGTCTTGCGGTTAATAACTCACGAACTGCGGAAGTCACTCTTCGTTATGCGGCCGATTATAACGCAGATCGCGCCATCACCGCTTGGTTAAAATATGTCAAAGTCGCGTCTATCTATCCATCTCGTGCCGTTGTTAAGCAATGATTAAATGTAAGCCTTATTTATTCAAAATCTCTCTTAGTATGTGTAGTTTAAACAAAAAAGATAAAAATAACCATATAAACATATCGCAATATACAACATAATACAATATGCCACGGGTTGGAAATTGTAAAAATGGCAAAATCTATGCGATTAGGTCTCACCAAACAGATGAAATTTACATGGGAAGCACCACACAAGAATTGTCTGCTCGTATGTCGGATCATCGCCATAATTTTAAACTCTGGGAAAAGGACGAAAAAAATATAAATATACTTCCAGTTTTGAAATAATCAAACACGAAGACGCTTATATTGAACTTTTGGAACACTACCCATGCGAGACTTCCGATCAACTTAATAAAAGAGAAGGCGAATATATAAGAGAACACAAATGTGTAAATAAAAGAATATCTGGCAGGTGTGTGAATGAATGGCATAAAGACAATGCTGAATATGTAAAGCAACACAAACGAGAATATAATCAACGAAACAAAGAACATCTGGCTAAAAAGAAAAAAGAATATCGCGAGAAGCACGTTGAATATTTTCAACAAATCGCTAAAGAATATAGAACCAATAATAAAGCCAAAATAGCAGAAAGAGATAGATTATATCGTGAAAAAAACAAGGAATATCTAAACCAATTATCACGAGAAAGAGGTTCTGTCAGAGTGCAATGTGAATGTGGTGATTTTTCAAGAAAGGATAGTATTTCTAAACATAGAAAAAACAAAACACACAAAAGAAACATGGAGGCACTTCCAATCGGTTTATGTTTGATGGGATTTTAATTTAATTAGAATAATATTTTTTGCTATATATAGCAATGTCATTTACGATCTCTAACTTAGAAGATGAAAAACGCACGAGAAAAAATTTCCTCCTTCGTGTCTCCTCAAGTGATAAAACAGAATCAAAATCCGCTTCTACTCACAATGGCCGTTTCGTTGTTGATCTCCCAGCAACTGGTCGTAATATTGATATAATCAGTGCTTATGTCGTAAAGAGTATCTCCATTCCAAATGTTTTCCCAAACATACCGAGTTATGCCAACACTCTCACATTGATTAAAACAACGGGATCGGCTACAAAAACTGCAATCGTAACAGAAAATCAATACACCATTGATACATTTATTACCGCCCTTCAAACTGCGATTAATTCAGCAATTACCCCTAACTCCGTAGTTATAACTTTGAACTCCGTTAATAAATTGAATTTCGCTTTCACTGGTGATACGTATGCTTTTGATTACGATAATAGCACGATTAGAGACAAGATAGGACTGACTGCCGATATCTCGGCCGCGGCGAGTAGCACAATGCAGTCTATAGTCAATCTAATCGGTGAAACGGCCGTTTATGTTCATAGCCGTGCTTTAAATCAAGAAGGATTGGTTGAAGCAAATGGTAATTTCTCTGTCGTTGGTAAATGTAATTTAGATAAGCCCCACGGAGTCCAGTGCTACTTTGAATCGTCAAACGATGTTGCCGATTATGTGCCATTTAATACAACGAAAAGTTTAAGGTCTATTGATATTGTCATTAGAAATGCGAGTGGTGAAGTTTTGGAGGTTCCTTTGAACTTTGAAGTTTCAATTCTTCTCAAGGCCTATCATGCTTAACAAAAAAGAAAATATAAGATATAATGACCTTTATACAAAATTTAGATATACTATTTGTTCTGATAAAAAATATCAACCTACACCGACAACAACAACATAAGAAATTGATTCCATGCGGTGCCAATATTGACCAGTTTTACAAATATTTGAAGACAAATCACGCACAACTAACCGAAGAATTAATCAAGGATAAGGACTTTGAATATATAAAAAAAATGTCAATAGAGATAGAAAAAAATTGATAAATAAGCATAAATAAAAGTATTCTTTTTTGTTTAAATCTGGTCTTCAATCCAGTTTAATGAAGCGTAAATACTCGCCGTTCCACCGCTTGTATTTTGTGCGGATATGGTAAATGTCTTACTTGGTCCTATCTTGATATTATATTGAGACAAATCAATGTATATTGATGAACCACCAGACAACACATATGTAAATATCACACTTCCGCCCGTTCTTGTAGTTCCTGCCGTATCAACCTCTGCTAACGATGTGTTTGTATCGTAATTTGAATAAGAAGGTGTTCCTCCTAATGTGGTATTAAGAATAATTCTCGCGATACATGTTTTAGTGTCCGAATTGCTGATTCATAAATTCTCAAAGTAGATTATGTTGTAATTCGTTTTGCTATTGAATGTGGCACGATTTCTAATAGTAAATATGGCATTCGCAGTTGATCCTATACTCTTGACATTATCATACGAGTTAGTTATAGCAATAGTCCGATCAATATTCCCTTCAACCGCCAAAAACATGCTAGCAGTTTTCATTACAACGGATCCAAGACTTGACGAATATGCCTTCGCATAAATCGCGAACGCCGCTTGATCCAATGATGGAGTAGTAGCAGTGCTCGCGTATTTAATTGAATGAATTACTTCCATTTGTCCAGTTCGCGGGTTTTCTATTTTGAATGTAATTTGACCGCTACCCAGATATTGAACAACTATTTCAAACATATTCAATTTAGTAAAATCAATCGTAGGGAAGTTTCCAGTATTATTACATTTATCAACATTCCACTCATATTGACTGACCACATTTTCTACACTTCCAGCCGTTCTTACAACAGACATTCCCAAACTTGATTGTCTAAAACATAAATTGTCTGCTGGTGTGCCTATGCCAATATCGCAATTGAAAGTGTCT